>JAHWFO010117521.1:1687446-1709745 GCA_023313115.1 Rhysida immarginata
GCGCGGCCATAATCTCGCGCTTTCTCGTTTGAAAAAGGCCCATTAATTTTCATTAACTAAATTATTTCAGATTTTGGTACCAATATGACTGTTGCTCAGAAAGTAACCACTTTTTTTTTTCCTCAGAACCATTTACTAAAAAATGTACGAACATTAAGCACACTATAGATGTAATTTTGCCTCACCTTATACATGATTGTATTTCCAGGTTAGATCAAAACTTTCTCAGACTAATGCTCTTACATGTTTATTTTTAAGTATTACCAATATATCCTTAGCATCACCATCTTTTGCTCTTTCTATTACAGCAAACTGCGTTGTCATAAGATTCGTTGCTAGCTAGGTTGCCAGACAACGCAACGCACGAGCTTGTTGTGTTTTGTCTGCTGTCGTAATGTAAAAATGGAGTCGTATGAAGTACACCGAAAAATTGAGCAGAGATGCGCAATAAAATTTTGCCTTAGGCTTGGGAAAACTGCAGCACAGGCTGTTCCATTAATTCAACAAGCATAGATGAGGATGCATTCACAAGGTCCGTGGTATATGATTGGCATAAAAGGTTCAAAGAGGGAAGAGAAAGTGTGCGCGAATCTACACATTCTGGCTGACAAAGAACTGTTAGCACAGCAAAAATGGTGAATACCATTCACACTATTATCATGGAAGATCGACGATTATCAATTAGAGAGATCAGTGCAATGTGTGTCGTATCGTTTGGTACTGGCAAACGATTCACCCGAACACCTGCAATTGTCTCGCATCTAGCCCGTTGGGTATGAAAGCTGCTCACAGAAGCTCAGCAGCAAGCTCGTGTTAAAATTTCAAAAAAATGGACACGACGGTTTCAGAAAGAAGGTTGGGGATTCCGAAGTAAATTTTCACGTGTGATGAAAGTTGAATGAACCATTAGCAACCTGAACGAAAGAGGAAGTCGTCTGTGTGGAAGCACACAAGTTCGCTGCCACAAAAAGACACGTGTGGTTGCCTCCGTCGGAAAGTTCATGCACTCGTATTTTTCGACATTGGAGACCGCATTGTTCTCTACGGTAACTAGCCCAGACTACTCTCATTGCATCAAAAACAATCTTATCCTTCACATTCGCCGAGATCTCAAAAGAGATCTCGCTTTGCGGAGAAAGGATTCATCTGCAGCAGGACAACGCGCCGGCGCACACTGCCAATATAGTGAAGGAAACGATAGCCGAAATGAACATTGAACTCGTGGAACATCCCCCCTACTCTCCGGGCTTAGCCTTATGTAATTGCTGGCTGTTTCCTACGGTAAAAAATCCCGTTGTATTAATTTAGTATTTTTGATAGAATTGTATTAAAAATGGCTTAAGTAATGTTTTGGAGAACAGCGTATTTTATTTTCCTTTACATGGCCTTATGCTAGCGCGAAACATGTGCGCACAAGCCTTGCCTGTAGTCTCCGAGCCCGATCATCAACACACGCAAGTTGATTACTACAGATTATTACAGCAACGCTATCTGTCCTAATGCCGTGATTTCCGCAGCAAACGCGGAAAACCTCAAATTTGCATCATTCAAGCTATCATTTGCTCTTTTTTATTATTGGCTGAAGGAAAAAAAATAAAACGTGGGCATAATTTTATGGGGTACTCTTCTATTTGTTCTGTACTTCTGTAGATTTTTCCCTCATATTTTAAAAAGAATAAAATAAAAATAAATGCGGTAAACATTTATTTTCAATATATCGATTTCAGATAGATTCTGATCAGATATTCACTTCGGTATAGCAATCCCATACCGCGTTTCATAAAACGTATTGAATACCATTTGTGAATTGTAGCCACAAACACAACGCGTTCACTGTTAATATTTTATGAAACAAATGTTGACCATCTTTGTGCGTTCAGAAATAGTAATGGATATTTTTGGCTAAATTTCAATTTTTCCTCCGTTAGGATTTCAATTCGTAACCGTTTTGATTAAAAGCCTAAGTAAATCGATACGATTCTTCATACCATTTCTAGATATGGAAAAGCATAAATTAAAAATTATTTTCTATAGTATCGCCACTGGCTATAGAAGGAATGCGACAATTTTTCAATAAAGTAATGCGAGTAAAAGCTATAGCTGTTCATTGCACTGTTCTCAGATTCGATACTTTTATTCGATCCGAAGCCTGCGAGCGAGTTATTGCGATATTGCTGCGACTCATTGATTTTTGAGCGAGACGCTATTGATGAAGGGAATGCGCTTTTATTTGGCCTGCGAAATGTCAATAGACCGAGTCTTTATTTTATCTTTTAAGGCTTCATTTTTAGTTGAGCACCGCTTTTTATCTGGATGATGAGACTTGTTTAATCTATGATTGAAATTCATTTTACTTATTTTTCTCCCATAAAATAAGTCGAGAAACTTAATGCATTTTTGAAAATTGCCTCGCCTTCATAGTTGTATGTTTAATAGATCATCATCATTTAAAACCATCATCTATCCACCTCTAAATTTTCCCCTACACAAAGCATGGTTAATTTTGAAGGGAAATTGGCCAATAAGCCTGTACGCCGGCCAATTGCGGATTGGGGGCTGTTAATAGGGGCTAAAAGGAAGAAACACAAACATCCGTGCCAGGCCGGGATTCCAATTCGCGACCTAATGTTTAATAGATATGCTTATTTGTATTATGGGAAGGTAAATATACATTAATTCTAGAAAAACGATTTCTTTAAATGTTTTCTCTAATGTCAAGTTTTCTAAAGAGAATATTTGATGTCTAATTTACTCCTACGCGCGCTATAAAGAATCCATCGACCATTTATAATTTTCTGCCACTGCGTGAAAATGATACAGTTAGGTGCAACATTATAAGACCAGCATCATTGTATTTAAAATATGAAGAACAAAACATTATTGATAAATGACTTATGATTTTTTTTCTTATTCAGGATACCAACTTAAACCTGTAGAATTTGTGAGCAGATGAGAAATTGAAAATATAAGTCCGTTCAGAAAAACCTCTCTTACTGAGAAAATATAAGTACAATCCTAACGTCTGTCAAAAATTAAAATGTAATTATCCAAAAAAAGCAGCTAATATTTTATTATTTGATTTTGTTCATTGTTATCCATACACTCAATATGATCAAAGGTTGCACACTGAGAAGGAACAGGGACATATGCTTTGGAACAGGGACATTGGCCTTTAAAGATGCTGGTTTGTTCTCAAGACAAATTGATGAAAAGTTAGAAAGCTCTAAAACAGTTGTGTTAAATGTCTTGAAAGAACCAGATAATCATGGAGTGAAGAAATCATTTGGTCGGCCCATAAAGCTGTCAAAAAGAGAAGAACGCTTGATGATTCGCAAGGCAAGTTCTCAGACCATGACAGCGAAGCAGATCTGAAAAATGATGTTTCAGTTTGGGTAATACGAACAACAATACATAGTGCATCATTTATGAACTGTGAGAAGCCAAAACCTCAACCACGTCTCACACTCCACCATAAGCAAGAACGACTTCAATTTGCTGAAAAACATCTTCAATGAAGACAGACTGGTCGAAAATAATCTTCAGTGATGAAAAAAACTGTAATTGTGATGGAGCAGATGGGATTCATACCTATTGACATTATCTGCGTAAAGAATCACTATACTTTTCAAAATGTCAACAAAGTGGCAAGTCTCAAAACGTCAACAAATGGTATGGGTTGGATTTGCTACTGGTGGTAAACTGAAATTAGCCTTTCTGAAAGAAAACAAGGCAATAAAAAGTACATTGAAATCCTTAAAATTCTGTTCTCCCAGGTGCAAAAAAATTGCTGGGAAAAAACGTTTTATTCCAGCAATATAATGCATCGATATTCTAAAGTAACAAAAAAGACTCTGTGATAATAAAATAAATGTCCAAATGGTTTTCAAGGAACCTGGTTTAGTGGAACCATTATGGTTCATTGGAATTTCAATGCTAAAATATGGCATGTAATATATCAAACGACTTGGAATGATGTGTCATGAATGAATATCACGTAAAATTAATGATAGTCTACATTGGTTCAAAGGTGTGTGGCGTAATGGTATCTTTATGGCCCATTAGAAACTTACAATGTTAACATAGGGCTTTTTAAAAATATAGTTCCGCGAATGGTTTAGTTTAACCTTTCGGTACTTGTTTATGTCATTCCTTAATGGTTTATTCTCTCCAAAATTGCATATAATATCCTGAATACTAATAGGGTAACAGATGTAAGAAACTCTTATAGGTTTCCAACTCGCAAGCTATTTTCACGAGTCCAGAAAGACATTAAGTGGCTAGTTGTGCTTGTAAGGGTCGCCCGGGGATTTCAATCCGAATCCACGTTAATTGGAAATCTGACCGTTAAATTCCTGAAGGATTGCTCCAACAGCTCATTAGAAACATGTGAAATTGACATGGCTATTCGTTTATTCGTCCATAATAATAAAAAAACAATGACATTTGTCAAAACGTGATCTTTAATATCATCTTCGTTTCGCTTTTTTTCCTTTTCTAATACCGGTTTAGTGTTTTAGTATTTTTGTATAAGTTTTTGATGAAACGGAAATTTCATCAGCCGATTATCGCGAACACCTAACGCTGGGTAGATTACTTTTTGTACAGACAAATAACAGCATCCATGCCTCGGGCACTCGAATCCGCGACTCAGTGGCCTCGAGACCGATTGAGACCTGAGCATGTTGAGCATCTGACGGTGCAACATATTGAACATTTACTTTCGTAATTACAAGGGGAGATCAAAAAGTAAGTTGCACTACCTCGCCGCAGGAGCGCGCTGTGTGTCGCAATCTTGGGCAAAGCGGAGAAAGGGACATTAACGTCGGATAGGACGGTTGCTGTGGTTTCCTGTCGTGCTTTGTGTGACTAGCTGTTTAAAAGCAATGGCGCGTCAACTGGATGTCCACTCCAAACTTGAGGTGCGAGCAGCAATCCAATTTCTATGGGCCTAACGGATCTAATTGCACGGACATTCATCGTGAAATCACTGCTGTATGTGGAAATTGAGCGCCGGTGTGATTTTGTTGCACGATAACGCAACACCTCACAAGGCCCGCCAAACGTGCGAACTGCTGCAGCGATTCAAGTGGGAGGTTTGGCAACATCCTCCATACAGTCCCGACTTAGCGCCATGCGACTTTCGTCTTTTCGGTAAGCTCAAAACGGAACTCGGTGGACAACGATTTCGAAACGATGAGGAGGTGAAAGCGGCTGTCACCGTGTGGTTACAAAACGCTGGAGGAGATTTCTATGCATCCGGAATCGAAAAGTTGGTTGATCGTTCGGATAAATGTTTAGGGCCTCTTGGGGACTATGTGGAAAAGTGAACCTACATTGTATGCTGCTATAGCCGTGTTGCTTTTGTATAGGTGGTGTAATAAATGGCCATACCGTGGAAGTGCAACTTACTTTTTGATCTTCCCTCGTACCTATTGGCGTTTTCTGTGTTTTACATTCATATTGTCACAGAATTATATTTTATTACGTAACCATTGTTGAAAAATCAAATCGGATAAATGATTTAGGCTAATTTTAGGGTGTTGTACAACTTTCCAATTGACTTTTTTTTCTATCTCTTACGGTGTTCAATATGGATTAAATTTGACCTTGAAATTAAATGTGAAGGTCAAAATTAAGGCCATTGTTAAAAAGCCCACACCTGATTTGATAGGAGATAATTTTTTCTAAATCTGGAAATTCCCATTAGTTATTGAGATATTGAGAATGGTAACAGGCGTTTTGAACATTCTGTATTGGCGTGCGCAGCAGAAGTGTCTGACATCTAGTGGTGATGTGGAAATTAACAAGATGGCGCCTTTAACGGGTACAAATTCACTGAGTTTTTACAGCGAATGGTTGTATTCGTGAATATAGCTTCAAAATGAGGAGAATCAATAACAAATACTGTTGTGTCTGGGGTTGTAACTCAAAAGCAAATGTAGAAAACAGTATATATACATGCACATATTTCCCAAGGATAAAACTTTGAACCTATTCCCTCAACTAAACATCTTTTGAACCTTACCTACTTATTTGTAGATATCAGCTAGCGTAACATTGAATGTCATATTCATTTTGAGTACTGGAAAATCAAAATTCTCAAGGCAGCACAAGCTTAGCAAGCTGTAAAATACCCATTATCTCCGCCATTTCCAACAGAAGGTAACGCCATCTATAGGCGGCTGCGCACGCGAATACATAAGCTATTCAATAAAGACTGTACACTTTTTTCCCCCACAGAGTGACTTACAGCATTTTATTAGACACATCACTCATTTTGACATAGACGATTCCGTATGTAAATCGCGGTGAAGTAACACCGATTTGTTTGATAACATATCTAGCCTAAACAGTGGTCCTGGGAATTTGAACTGGCATGATCGTAGTGCAAGAAGAGAGGGTTCGAATATTCTGGAAACAGGTAACATTCTCGGCTTTTCACGTACAACAGTGTCTCAGTTATTCAGGGAATTGACAGTTCAACAAAACATCAAATGATAAGTAGAACTGTGAAACTGTGGATGAAAGAGCTAGCAGGTGGATGGCTTGTATCGTCTGCGACAACAGAAGGCAGATTATATAGATTACAGCTCAGTTCACCATATATGCACAAAAACAATCCTAAAATGCCAAACGATGAATCTTGTTTCTGATTGGTTATGACAACAGGACACGATGCACGGCCCGTTTGCTGTCGTAAAAAAATAAATTCCAACTATCGGCCAAAAACCATCGAAATTAGACACTTGAGGAGGGTAAAAAGGAGCTTGGTCCGATGAGCCTTGGTTCCTTCTCCACCATGCTGATTACAGAACGAGAACAAGGCGCAACCTTGGAGGCTTGGGAGATGGAATAATGACCTGAAGAATTTTTTTCCAGGTTTGCAATTGATTCCCTTTACCCCTAGAAACATTTGGTAATGCCACAAGCTACCTAACCATTACTGTAGGTCATGCTCCCGTTTAGCTACAGTGTATTCCTACGCAGATGGCCACTTTCAACAGGATAAGTTATCCTTTCACCCTGCTCGGCCGGTCTCTATTGGTTCATTAAACATGACTATGAATTCATCTTGCTTCATTAACCGACTCAGTTACCGGATCTCATAACGCACAGAGCATTTATAGAACGAAATGAAAATATCTATTCGAATTCTGCGGAACAATTCGAACCTGAATCAAGAAAGGGCTATTATTATTTTGGCATGTGCATTCCTGCGGAACACTTTCCAGACCTTGTAAAGTAACAATGTAGACCTTTTATGCCTGTCCGGTTGGGCAAGTATTATTAACTTAATGTATTTACTAAAGTAGTCACTGTATTTAGTAATAACTAAATTTCTTTATCCCATATTTCTTTATCCCTTATGGTGAAATTCGAAATCAATCCCATAGATTCAAAGTCAAACATGAACCCAACAAATTCTTTCCTAATGTAAAGTAATGCTTTCTATTTGAATGAACACGAACGTTCTTTTTCAATTACTCATTGCATACTGCACTCTAAAAAGAATTAGTTCTTTTTTCCGATAATATTTAACAGAAGGCTTGCGTTTCTCTTTAAAATTTCCCTAATTTTATTTCGTATCTCGCTCTTTGGCAACGTTATTAATATTGACAGCCCTTCATATAATCTCGCTATTAATGATACTGTGATTTATGGTTCGTACTTTCCGTTTGATCTTTTGAGTGCAGTGAATGACATGTAAAGACCCCTGGGGAGCACCGAGTATCAGCTTCTATCTCCACTTCCCGGAGCTCGGCTCTCGCAAGGAACGAGATTTCGGAACGAACGATCTGTCGAGAATGGTTTGGAGAGGCTATTTTTTTTCCCTTTTTCCTTTTTTCTAAGAAGCAGTTTTAATAGAAATGTCGTCGTTTGAAGAAGAAAACTGGTTCGTATGGACGGGATTCAATTTCCAAATTCCGATTGTTTCGATGTATTTAAGTTTATCGCTAAGGTTTTGTTTTTGATTGGTTTACCGTCGTAGTAATAGAAATTTTGTGTATTTTTTATGAAAGTGTAGGGATTGTGTCTAGAGTAAAAGTTTTCGGGGCTTAAATTCGTGACTAGCTTCTTCCATAATAATATATAATTTAAGCAGAATGATGTTTTGTTAGTAGTGATTAAATTGTTCCCAGTTACGCCTACTAAGAGTAGCGACTTGCTGTTTACTCGGGTAACACGCAACTTAAATTTAGATAAATTATTTTTTTAGAAAGAATTCCGTTAAATGCTAAGACTTTGACCATTCTTTTCTATACCTTTTTATGTTCAACGTTAAAATAACTTAATAAAGGTCGTTTTTAATTATGTTTTCCTATTGTAGAGCTACTAAAGTTAATTTTTATCTTCTAGCTAAGAATCCTTGTTTTGATTGGGATTTGGGTGACTGAACAAGGAATGGTTGTGGTCATTCGACGGGTGGATTAAGCATTCCATAAAGGATACGCTTCAACGATCAAGTACAACTGTTTGTAAGTTGTACGGCGAAGGTACATAGCTATGCATCTGTAAGCCAGACAATGACTGAAAAAGTTTGCTTCATTGAATTGCTTGGTTGCTTGCTTGCTTATGCAACGCTGAGATAAATGCTTGAATGCAAACGGTGACTATGTTGAAAAATGAACATTACCATATACTATACATTTTGTAGCATAATTTTCAAACTTTTCCTAATAAATGTTTCGAAATAACTTTCATGTGTACCTTTATTATCCTGTCGGTCCCGGCTGGTAGTTCATCTCGTAGCAGTCGTTACGTTACTGGGATGGCGCAAAATTCCCTAGTAGGAATACGCGCCCAGATTATCTTTGGTGGCGATACAGCGATAATCTACCCTCTGTACCAGACAAGACCTTTATTTTCTGACCGCCCTCGTACATGTATTAAAATGTACCGGATGATTAATGCTAAAAGTTCACAATATATGCGCGGGTTGCAGATAGCGTTATTGCACGGATAGTGATGAAATTTTGTGTATAGGTTATATAGAGCACGGGGAAGAGAATTCCATCGGAAAAATGATTAGTTCACACAGTTGCCACCAGGAGAAAAAAGTAGCGCTGCAAAATCATACACAGTAAAGCACTGTATAAAGAAAGTATGGACATTTCGTGCCAGGCAGCCATTTTAATGCCTATTTCAATACGATGGATTGCCTCTTCTTTGCATCAAATTCAAACATCAGAGGCACAATCCTCTCTAACTTTTGTCAAAAAGGAATTGTTCAATCTGCAAGTTTGAATTTACTGACAAAAAAAGAGGCAATCAACGTATCGAAATAGGCATCAAAATGGCTGCCTGACACGAAATGTCCTTACTTTCTTTATACAGTGCTTTAATACACAGACGGTAGTAATGAACTACTGGAATGATGTTAGAGGGACTATTCAATATGCGCACCTTCTACGTCGATGACATGCTGGAAGTGTCTCCCGTGAAATAGCTGCAACATGACGAATGATGTTGGCTTTCAGTTCAGGCAAGATCCGTACACCTCCGTGATAAACACAAGATCCGCGTTCTGCAATGCTTGAGCCAAATGCCGTGTGGTTGGTTATAATTAAAGTTCCCCACGCATAGCACTTTTGGATACGGCGCCATTTTTTCCCCTGGTGGCAACCATATACACTAATAAAGTTTCCGTTGGAATTCTCTACATAGCTCACACAGAATGTTTCATTACTATCCGTGCAAGCAATAACGCGGTTTGCAGCCCGCGCAGAAGTGGGGAACTTTAATTATAACCAACCGATATATACATTTTGGGCCTCTTGTATAAATAGTCAAGGCTGTATAACAACACATTGTTTAAACGTTTACGAATAAATTTACTCGATTTCATTCGTTTTGAAAAAATTCACATTAAGGACATTGTACGTGTACAACCTGTGACAATAAAGTTCGGTGAATGATGTCATATTGCGAGTGGATTGCTGGCTTACATGAAACAGCAGTTACTATCCTTCAAAGTAATCCCCGTCGATAGTAATGCACTTCTGGGAACGACTGTACAAGTCCTGGAAACTCCTGGTGTAGTCGTTTTTAGGGATAGCCTTCAGTTGGATCGTATCATTACGTTGGATGTCCGGCCACTTCGGGGAACGTCTTCCACGGTGTTCGGACCTGCTCGGAACTGTTTAAACCACTCATAAACACAATTAAAAGTGATAGCACTTTCTTTGTAAAGTGTTGTTACCATTTCATGAGTCTCTTTCGTTCGCTGATCCATACTGGGTTTTGACCGCGCGCACTACACCTTGACTCTTCAATGTCCTGTTTAAACACGATAAATGCACTCGCAGCACTGATTTTCTCAAATTTGTTGAAACATGTTTCGACCTGTCCGGGGAAGAATACGACGGTGGCGCACTCTTACGACCGTTAGCACTATGACGTCATTCACCGAACATAATTGTCAGAGGTTGTATTTTAATAACTCTTATTTATTATATGCTGAAAAGCATATATTGGTTTCGCTCTGTTTGTGTGTCTGTCTGTCTGTCCGTCCGTCTGTATGTCCGACGATTACTCGAGAACGCTTTAACTTTTTCAAATTCTGCTTTCGCTCTTCGATAGAGACACTTCCTGAGCTCACCTGATTAGTTTGTGATTGAAATCGTTCTAACAGTCACGTGACTATTGAGAACCAAACCTCTCCCATTAAATTTTTTTATTGCAAATATAAGGCATGTAATATGTCATTCGAACGGGAATGACGAGAACAAGACGAATATAACATTCTTTTCGATTTTCGAAATGCTACGTCCGAGAAAATGACCCCCAAAAAGTACTTCAATGAGCCGTTATTACGAGCTTTAGCTAAAGCTATATATAAGAATACAAGCTTAATCAGTAGCTTTATGTGCCCAGCCGGCCATCGTTTGCACGAAAACGTTGAAATGGAAGAACTTAACTGCGATATATCAACTTTTGATGAGCTCTCGTGGACCCCTTCAAGCACGTGCACTAATGTTAAGAAAATGAACTTAGGGCATGCAATATATCAATCGATTCCTACTGATGAGATATAAGTGAATACAGTGTTACTTTTTGTCTATCAGTTAAGCATTGTTGATGGCAGCTTGGAGCACGTGCCTGTTATGAAGCTTTGTCGTTGCACGTGCTCATTTCGTTTTAAAATTCAGTGCTGTGAGGCCTATTGTTAAATGTGTTAATTAATATTATGGCGATTATTAAAAATGGCTAATTAATGTTAGGCCTTTTGTTAAAAATGACTAATATTAGGCCTATTGTTAAAAATGTCTAATTAATGTTAGGCCTATTGTTAAAAATGGCTAATGTTAGGCCTATTGTTAAAAGTGGCTGATTAATGTTAGGCCTACAGTTAAAATGACTAATCAATATTAGGCCTATAGTTAAAAATGGCTAATTAATGTTAGGCCTATTGTTTAAAATGGCTAATTATTGTTAGGCCTATAGTTAAAAATGGCTAATTAATGTTGGGGATGTTATTAAAAATAGCTAATTAATGTTAGGCCTATTATTAAAAATGGCTAATTAATATTAGGCCCATAGTTAAAATGGCTAATTAATGTTAGGCATATAGTTAAAATAACTAATTAATGTTAGGCCTATTTCTAAAAATGGCTAATTAATGTTAGGCCTATTATTAAAAATGGCTTACTAATGTTAGGCCTACAGTTAAAATGACTAAATAATGTTAGGCCTATTGTTAAAAATGGCTAAATAATATTAGGCCTATATTTTTAAAAAAATGATGTGTGTGGATAGAATCAAAGGTATTTTCATTGTGTATTTAAACCAAGTGCAAGTAAAAGTGAAATATTCAAATTTAAAATTACATCTGCGTCACAGCTAAAGCTCCTTGGAATGCTTAAAAGATTTTTCCCGACAATGCTTTGAAACAATGATTTTTCTCTCTTGACGTTTATGGTAACTTTGATCCCCTAGATCATAGGGGAAGAACATAGGCCCAGTAGTTTCAAACATTTAGACGTGCGGGGATTTCATTTCTCATTTCGCGCGTGTTTGGAAAGATTCGTGTGAGCGCTGCAATGGAATACGTAAATTTACATCCAGTGCTCGTCATTGCTGTTTATAAATACATTACTGTAATATTAAACAACAAATTTTAATATTCTTCTTTTCAGCATATTTGAAAATCGTTTTACGAGTTATAGTCTGGTTAGTTTATCTAATTATTTAAACTAACAGCAGTTGTCAATCCAGGTTCATCCAGGGACCCAACTCGTCGGCTTCTAGCCATACAGGCCCTGGATGGACGTATTGGATTATCAGTACTAATAAATGAATAAAAAAATCTATCTCTTTTTCTGTGAACTTGTGATTATTTTCTTTAATATAAGTTTTGTTTTTCTTTTCCTCTATATTATTGATTGTATGACTGTCTTCTTTCTTTTATTCGCTGCATTTATCATTAAACTACTTTGTTTAAAAAGTTTGTTAAAACGTATAATTTTGTTTTGAATGATAATTTTTTTGTTTGTCTTTCATTAATGTTTTAATGCATTATCTACGGATGTTGTATCTTTTTTTTCTCTCTCTAATGCTCGAGGATATTTTCTGTCTTCCACCCTGTCAGAGTTTTCTTAAATTGTTCTTTTTTAATTGTCTTTCTTCATGACTTAAATAATATATATGTTTTGTGCCTTTAAATGTAGCCAAATTTTCAATCCCAATATTAGTTTTAATTAAATGCATGCCATATTAATTAGTTTCTTTTTTGTTGCAAGTTGCAATGGATTTTCATATACATAAACAACCATAAAATAAATCAGTTACTTGCCATCTCTATTACCTTTGCAACAATCTTGCAACGAGTTTTACTTGTATAAAATATCATAATAATAATAAACCCCCAAACTACCAAACTGATCATCAGATTATTTTGAATAAATAAACCCCCTGAGGAATAATATATAATTGATAAATATAATAAATAATTACCACAGCTTCGGAAATCGAAAATCGATGATTTAGATTATAAGTCATAACTGTGTTTATCGTTCTATATTAACGAATTATTGATTTCTAATGTCTCAAAGCTAAATGATGATAACTTCATCTAGAGAGCATGCCAAATTACATGCAAATGATCATTGCAGCATTTTCGAAGAAATATCGATAGGTTAAGCAATACCCAGTAATTGAATATGTTGGCAGATGCATTAACTAAATTATTATCCGAATTTGTAAACAAATGCAGGCAAGATGAAATGTATGGAAAAACATAATGATTTCCTCAGTTGAAACGATTTAGGAAAAATGTAACAAAAAACACTGCATTATTTGATGTTACTATGCATCTATTATTGAGAAAATTGATACAGGGTTTCAAAACAACATGGCTATTTATATGAGGCGGAGTTTATATAAAGAATAAACCTTAATTTTCATTTAAAAGACAATTTTAATAAGGAATACTGCAAATGAGAAGAATCTTCGCATGTACAGATAACTACAGGGCAGTATAACGGGAAGCCTACCCGCTCGATTGCAGGGGTCGGCTCGATCGATTAGCAGAATGGAGGGAGATTAAGGTGAGGGAGTGAGAGAAGACTTTGTGAAGAGGGTAGCTCTCTGTGCTGAGCAAGATGGGAGTTTCTTTGAACATTTGTTGTAAGAAACTTCATAAAACACCCAGGTGACACTTTCTCAACAGTAGAGCAAACTCGTCTGCTGCGTCTCGTGGCTTTGGCCCTGTGTACGAGAGGCAACTCGTGCTAGCCCGTGACGACCAAACATAATAATAAAAGTGTGAAACGCTATTTTTTACTATTCTCCTCTGTTGAATTTTTGTTTTGTTTGTTGGTCCCCTCTAGCTGCGGAGGACATTGAAAGGGTGTTTACTTTTTGTGTACCTTGTAGTAGTACAGCGCGCACCCCTCTTTGGCTCAATTGGTCATGCCCTTTGCCAAACAAACAAGTTTAACAAAATAAAATCACCCAATTATCATTTGATGTCGAGCCGGCCCCTGCAATCGAGCGGGTAGGCTTCCCGTTATACTGCCCTGTAGTTATCTGCAGCACCCTGTACAGAGAAAAGCAAGTGAAAATGATTTTATTCCGGCAGTTCTAGATAAAAACAGTTGATCAAGTAGGCTTTATAATATGATTCGAGTCCATATGAAGTCAACTGGTAAAATTCCTGAATGGTATCTCTACACTACCCTACAATAATGGAACGTATACCTCCTAATTCACATGACATCTGACTTGTTCGCACATCAACAGCTGATATGATTTTAGTGTTGGTGTGGTAAGTTTTTGAGTGTATCGTTCCAACTTTGAAATTTAGTTTGATTGGAGTGTTGATATGGGATGTTTTTCATTACATGGCTTGAGATTCATGAATGTGGTTGAAGGTATGTTTCCTACGCTGTGGGAATTTTTTGGTAACGAGGATCTTAACCCAGTCAAACATTTATGGGATTAATAAGAGCGTCGAGTGAGGAACAGGTTCTGGCAGCAAGAATGATCCAAATATCGGAAGGTGCTTATGATAGTATTACCAGAACGGTGACTGGCTTATTTCAGCACGCGGAAGTCCAACAAGAGATTTAATAAAATAAAATATCACAGATATAATTGGCTATGCTATGGTATACAATTCAAAAAGTTCTGTGGTTCGTTTTGCACTTGAATCCCTACAAGATACACTCTGTGCAACAATTGAAACTTATGGTCTGCAGCAATGCCGTGATTTTGGCACGGATGAAAATGGATAACATGTGGCTGGGGAATATTCTGTAGCCTGAAAGGTGCATTTTACCTGTATGCCTTCCGTTCTATTATTGTAGTGTATGTATCCTAGGGAATCGCTAACCTTTTCTAATTGACTATTTCTAGTTGTTGATTACCTAAGTTTGAATCGAATAACAAACAGAATTCATGCTTATTACATTATCCCCTCTCAGTAAGCTACATTACATATTATTGATATATTACACAATGCCTAATTTTTTAGATAATTTTAAATGATATATTGAACTCTGTCCACTATTCTGATGGAATTGTGTTAAATAATGTCCCAAAAATTTTCTGTGGGAGAGTTTTGGAGATCGTGCTAATATTAGGTCAAATTAAGTTATTAAATTGGAATCTGATTTTGACCCAATATATTCAATAGCTTTTACAGGGTTATTCAAAAGAGACCTTCATTCATCCGAAAAAATTAGTCTTTAAAAAAACTGTCCTTTTTCATATCTAACGCAAAATTCTGACCTTTGTGGTTATTTTATCGCGGAGGTTACTTTTAAAGTGCGTTATGATTATATTGCTCGTTTTCATTTGAATGACCCTTATAGATTTCTCACACTGTAAGGTGAAATGGAAAACTTCACTTTTTCGCGATCAATAGGTAGGGATAGGTAGGGAAAAATATTTTAAATGCTCTAATTTTCTTAAATCCTGGCACTTCAATGAGCGATTGCGAGCAGGCTTGAAAAAAGCAGCTCACAGATCGCGCATGAGGGTATAAAGTATAGTATCTCTTTGATGTTCGTATCTATTGAGCGCGATAAAGTGAACTCTTCCATTTCACCTTTCAATGTGAGAACTCTACAATATCTTACAAAAAGTGCCATAGATTTCATGACCCCTTTGGAAGGTTTCATGACCCTAAAGTTTTCAACGTTATTAGATACTGAAATTGGTCTGATAACTACTATGTAGCTTTGGGTCTGTTGCAGAGTTGAAATCTTTGCGGTTTGTTGATGTAGCTGGAAAAAAAAGATACATTACTATAAAAATAGTTTATGATTATAATGTGAATGAAAACACGAAATGGGGGGGGGGATGAAACACTTTTCGACATCAACGACTTCCCAACACAATGGTTGCAATCAGCGATGCTAGGAGAAGAGCAAAGTGTTGGTAGGAGGGGATGGGAAAGAATTTCCTCCAAACTGCCCGCAAGGGAATCCACCGGCTTTTGCAATCAATTGCAGTTCATTTGTTACTCTTTGCTGGATTTCAATTGAGCCTTAATTGGATGCAGAAGGCATAAGTGTTTAGCCAGATTAGCATGATAGTCAAGGAACGAGAGGAAGGGTATTTTGTGAAACTTTTTTAAATCCGATAATCATTTTTTTTTTCACTTATTCGAATTTTTTTCACTTTATTGAAGAAAATGACATATGCTCATAAGCTACAGTCTTTTGCAATTTTTCATTAACTGTGACCAAAGAATATAGCTTTACCAAATTTTCAAAGAATTTTAAAGAAATTTGCTTTTCTTAAATTACGGTTTTCGTTTCTTTTAAGTGACAAAAAATTACATAAAGAATACGAAGACGAAACTTCCTAATGGGTTACTCAGGAAGTATTGTAGACGAGGGAGGAGAGTAAAAATCAAATAAATTCATTTACCGTAATAATGTTGAAATTTATTGTTAATTTATTGTTGTTGTATTTTTTTTGTAGTGTGATTTAATAACTTTTTATATTCATTTCAGTTTTTTTCTATAATCAAGTGACGTGCTCGCGCTGATTGATTGAAGAAAATTTGAATGACTTGATAAGACTTATATTTTACCCGTCACTATAATGACTTTGAAATTATCGGGTAATAATGAAGATTAAGGTGGTGAGGTTGACAATAACAAGGAGGTATCAAAAAATCTATAAATTGATCAGTTTATTGATTTGTCTGGCTTTAAATTTAGAAAAAGATTTTAAGCTATTAGAGAAGCAAATGTACGGTATCTACTTTGTACGAGGGGCGATTGATAAATAAGGTCTCCATGGCTGTAACTTTTTTATTTGTTAACCGATTTTCAAAATTCTTTTTGTATCTTATACTCACATTTGTCCTTTATGTAATGCACTATTCACTTTTCGACATACCTTTCCAAGCATTGCGCCAACGCGTGACTAGTTGGGTGAACCCGTCGGAAAGGAATTCCGGAGTTGTTGTCGACATCAAGATTGAATGGCAGCTTTGGACCCTCTTCTGGAGTACGATAACGTCCGCCCGCACACGAGTTACCACACACCAGAGGCGTTGCAGCGCCTACGGTTCAAAGATGAAAAATTGCAGTTCAAAAATGAAAGACTTTGCACATTGCGACTTTCACCACTTCCCAAAGAAGAAAGAGCCCCTTAAGGGACATGAGTTGGTTCTGACGGCGAGGTAAACGCTGCCATTCAATCCTGGTGTCGACAACAACTCCGGAATTCCTCTCCGACAGGTTCGCCCAACTAGTCACCCGTTGGCGCAATGCTTGGAAAGGAATGGGGACTATGTCGAAAAGTGAATAGTGCATTACATAGAGGACAAATGTGAGTATAAGATACAAAAAGAATTTCGAAAATCGGTTAACAAATAAAAAAGTTACAGCCATGGAGACCTTATTTATCAATCGCCCCTCGTATATGTAATATGATTTAAGTTGGCAAGACATACAAAATAGAGTTGATAAATATGTCAAGCTACAAAATTATCTTGACTGGTTTGTTTAATTTAACGGCCAACTAAAGTATTGAGACCATTGAGAGTCGGTGATGGAGACGAAAAATTCTTTTGTCGAAGAAATAAAAATTCGTCCAGGTAACCTCGTGTTTTTATTTCTTTTCGAAGAAAAATTATCTCACAGATCACAACGTAACTGAAATTCCATCTAATAGGTAGTCATGGTTGCCACCTGTAACCCACCTAATTTAAATGACACTAAGTTGCTGAATAATAAATGCTACCACGATGTATCATGACTTAATCAAGTATCGAAACAAAATATTGTGGACTAGAACTACTTGGCATCGGCTTGGTTCGATAAGACAGCGATATGTAATCTATGCTAATACAGGATGTTTAAAAAAATGACCCAATTTTAAAACCTTACATTTCCACAATCACGTTTCCCAAATGAATGAAACCTATCCCATGCACGCGGCGATCTAGAGTTTCATATGACTAAAGCCCAAGCGAACCCTGTCATAAGGTATTGGGAATATGGTGTCTATGGGACAGACAGGATGACTGATGAAGCAGTAAATTCAGTGACCAGAAGACAATCTTAGATGCTTTTGGAAAGAATTCAATCACATTTATGTTGGAAAGAATTTAACTACAATTTAAGATTACTGATAGGTAAGCTATAATTGTAATGGTGTTTTAAAAGCTATAGCTATACTTGCTATAATTAAAACTAAGCCTTGTTATGGATTAATTAAAACTCCATTGCTTGTTCGCTCTTCTCATTTGGTTTTAACATGATAATGTTTAAAGGCTGGAGGTCATTCTGCAAAATGCATGATGCAAAATCCGACCCAAAAAACTTTACGGAAACAGCGAATTATAGAGGCGCTATCTCTTAGCAAGACTTTGAACAATTTATTCTCTTACCTAGCTATAGTCAGGGTCTAACCCCCTTAAAAGATTCTGCCATAGTCTACAACAATAAAGGAACGCCTGCTCAATACCCAATAGTGCTCCAAATGATGATCCAAAATGGAATAATGTGCAGAAACGAACATCGCCGCCTCTCGTTAAAAAAGAACATAACGAGTTGCTTCTTTAAAATTAGAAAATTTATTTATATCCTTATTTAACATTTGGCCTCTCCGAGGCTGGACGGTCAAA
Source organism: Rhysida immarginata (assembly GCA_023313115.1). NCBI lineage: Eukaryota > Metazoa > Arthropoda > Chilopoda > Scolopendromorpha > Scolopendridae > Rhysida > Rhysida immarginata. The sequence goes on from JAHWFO010117521.1 coordinate 1,706,036, forward strand.
GAGACGGATTGGTGTCTATGTGTCGCGGGACGCACGGACGGTAGGCCGATGTTGGAGGCAATGGCGAGAGGAAGGCACACATTCAGAAGAACAGGCTCTGGGGCCTGGAGAAGCACGTCAGCTCGTACCGACAGGCGGATACTGCGAACAGCGCTAGCGGACACAGCCATCACCCTGCCGCCACTGCGCGACAACATCACTATTCCCGGTACTGCTCCAGTATCAATAGCGACAATTGCACGCCGGTTACACGCCGCGACAATGTCTGCCAGGCGTCCATTGTTGTGACTTCCTTTGACACCTGAGCACCGAGCGATACGATTGCAATGGTGTCGTGAACGAGTGGGCTGGCGAATGGAATGGCGCCCGGTGGTCTTCAGCGACGAATCCCGCTTTTGTTTGGACACTGCGCAGACCATTGGAACGTGGCAATGAACAATGCATCCGGTATGGCCATCGTGGACCAACACTCGGGATCATGGTCTGGGGTGCCATCGGCTACGATACCAGAACGCCTTTAGTCACCATCCAAGGCACCCTGACAGCAGCACGGTGCATCACAGAGACTCTGCAGCCCGTATTACTGCCGTTTCTGCACACCATACCCGGCACAGTCTTACAGCAGGATAACGCCAGACCGCACAAGGCAAACATGAGCATGGCATGTCTGCATGATGTCAACTACCTGCCATGGCCCGCGAGGTCCCCAGACCTATCGCCAATTGAGTACGTGATGGACATGGTGGGACGTCGTTTACGATCACCCCGCAATCTCCATGAACTGACACAGCAGGTTCACAGGCCTGGGCAGACGTAACCCAAAACGACATTCGCCACCTGTATGATCACCTACACCTGCGACTAGAACAATGCATCGCCGCTAGAGGTGGTGCCACAACCTACTGATGCCGTTTTCCGTTGGGACACCTTGTACAAACGAGTGCGTCTTGGCTCCATAACGTAAAAAAGGTGTGTTCAGATGTATCTCTTGATGTATACCTACTTATTGCTCATTCGGATAACTCCTTGTGGGTGGGGCAATTTCATTGCAAAGCAGTGCATATAATATCATAACCGAATAGTGCTAAAGAGAAACAAGCAGCCCGAACCCATATTATACACAAAACTTTGGGTCTAAACCGGATACAAATCGTTGCAAAGACTTACGGAAAGCCTAAAAATCGTTTACAGAATGTATGTCGGGGGGCAAATAAGACCAACATTTAATATCCATGTAGGACATTTTCCATGGTGAGTGTCAATTTGAAATTCTTAAATACCAGCTATCTCAACGTTAAGCATTGCGTTTCTCTCCCGACTCTAGTTGATTTAGCCACCACCAGGTGCGAATTCACTAGCGTTCCAAGCGGCATGCACCTAGCTTATAGTAGCTTCAGATGAGTAATATATTTTAAAATGATGGAAATCTGTGATATACATGTTCGAGGGATTCCCTTGTTAGCTCAATTGTTTGTGAATTTAAAAACAGATGGTGGCATGCAAATTCGTGTAACTATAGCGTAATGTTTTTGTTTTCAGGATTTTGAATAACGATTAATGAAACAAGCGTATTGGAGTAAACTCCTTTCCATTACAATTCAATTCATAAATTATTATTTTGAAACAGCCAATTAAATGTAAAGCTAGGTCTTACGATGGTTTTAGAAATCTTCATCAAATTTATAATTTATCCTCTTGTTGAATTTTATGTATTTCGAAATGTTTAATATATTTCTACAGATTCACTGCTTTCTACAGTTCAGAATAATTTTCCGACCCACAAATGCGTTACGGGTGATGCAATAATTTTAATTTTGCGTCATACAAAATACACTCGTTTTGTGATTTTAGATACTGCGAAAACCTTGCACGTGACGTGTTTGTGGCCCCCACATTCGATTGTGAACACAAACGCGAGTAAGAAGACGCACCTTAAGGATAGACGCGGTATTTATTCAAGATATTGAGAGACTCTGTACCCGTGCATATATCTTTTACTTCAGTTATCATAAGCCCTTACTCAGTATTACCGATGTTCTTTATTCTATAGACTCGTCCATTGATAAATGTATGAAAGGTTTTTGTATTGTATATTTTTATTTACATGTATATTGTTGCACCTAAACACATTATCATGATGTTTCTGATTGCAGTTTCGAAATTCATGAATTTTTTTCCTGGCTTTAGGACTTTAATTTATTGTACAATGAGTTCTAAAGTTATAAAATACCACTGTACATCAATAACAAACTAAATAAGTAGAGAAACCATAATTCCACAAATGAGATTTTTAATCTAGCCACGGATGTACATTTCGAAGACACTTTATTCTTCACACGCTGATAAAGAGGATAGTGACTTCGAAATGTACATCCGTGGTTCTTGATTAAAAATTTCATTTGTGGAATTGTTATTCTGTTCTTAATTATTTTTTACTACCATTTTTTCCACAATTTTTGGCATTATACCATCAATATTATCATTGTACGTACGTACAACAGTAGTTCATCTGCTGCAAAAATCAAGAAGAAATCTAATCAAGAAGTGAGAAATGGTTGAATTGTTTGCATTTCTTTCTCAGAGGCAGATAGATTTTTATCAATAACTAAAGATAAGCATATTTGTCTGATGTTGTTGCGACAAATTCGTATTAACCAAATACAGGAAAAGTTCTGCATGAAAAGTTCTTCCTTTATTTACAAGATAACCTCCTGTGGTAAGTTATCGTTCCGTTATCTCCTTTAATATTCATTACCTTCACGTATTCAGAATTATCTTAATGTTTGCTAAGGTTTATTATACAGGGTGTCTAAAAAGTCTGGCAACATGGCAGATATCTCAAAGCTGCCAGGTAGGCAAGATCTGATGAGTGTGGTTTATAGGTAACTAGCAAAGGTACCCGGCGTTGCCCGGGATGATTACTTGGATGTAAACAGAACAATCTCAAAAAATTAAATTATATTTTGCAATATCTTAAAAATAAACACATGAAAACGCTTAGAATTAATACAGTAAAAATTCTTAATGAAAATTCGAAAAAAATCTTTTTAAAGGCTCACAATGGATGGACTGCTCCAATAATTTCTTACTCAGATAATCTTACTTCAGATCTACACTTGATGTTGTTGCAATTTCCAATCTTCTCTCGCTGTGTTGAAGCAAAATTTGGCCTTTCATCACTTTGGATAGTCTAGCGGTCGCCAATTCTTCTATTTACTTGCTTCCCATTTGCTCAATACAGCACGGAGCTAAAGGTTTGCTTTCTCCGTCGTCTTTCCACTCTTTCTCAATATCTGATAACTCTTCATTATCTCCAGCTACTGATCATTTTTAAAGATTTTCAAGAAATTGTTAAGTACTAAGAACTCTCTTTTCTAAGAAAAACCTGAATAACAGGAATTCTATGCATTGTTACAAATTGAAACTTATCCATATTGCATCATCATTTTATGTTCATTGTTATAATTCTTGGAAAGGATTGCTTTATCATTGCATCATCATTTTGAGCTCATTGTTATTGGTGAATTGCGTGTTGAAACCATTGTTGATACCTATTGTTGCACAAACTTTTATTTGCATTGTTGGTCATGAGATATATATTGTTGGTCCGTGCAGAGTGTTTGTGAATTGCGTGTTGATACCATTGTTGCAAAAACTTTGTCTTGCATTGTTGGTCATGCGATATTTCTCATTAATATGCCCTGCCATAA
>JAHWFO010117521.1:1710145-1735413 GCA_023313115.1 Rhysida immarginata
TCTGAAGTAGACAGTGACCTTCCTCATGCTTTGAAGGTCATGTATGCGAAATTTCATCAAGATCGGAATAAAACTGTAGATTTGTATAAAAAACGTACACACAGACCCACCCACAGACAAACATCCTTCTTTATATATATAGATAGGGGGATGGGGAATTCATTGCCGCACTCAAATTTGACCTTGACCCCCAAATTTAAGGTCACCCATATGCTAACTCGAAAACTATTAAAGATAGAGAAAAATTTCTAATTGCTATCCCGTAGAGCAACACCACTTTAACTAAAAACAATTTTTAATCACACCCTTCCCCTTGAAAGATTTTGATAAAACGGGCGAGAAAGTCATTCAATGTCAGATTTAGCTGGCCAGGTTGGCTGAGGTTTTTAACACATTTGAATTGCAGTGAAGCACACCTTTGGGATAGGGAAGGGGAAGGAGTCTCTTGAATGATTTTTTCTCGTCCATTTTCTCAAAATTTTTCAAGGAGAAGGAAGTGATTAAAAATTGATTTTAGACTAATGTGGTGTTGTTCTACAGGGTAGCAATTGGAAATTTTTCTCTATTTTTCATAGTTTTCGAGTTAGCAAATGGATTACCTTAAATTTGGGAGTCAAGGTCAAATTTGAGTGCAGCAATGACTTCCCCACCCCCCTATTACCTATAAACCACACTCATCAGATCTCGCCTACCTGGCAGCTTTGAGATATCTGCCATGTTGCCAGACTTTTTGGACAACCTGTATATCATAATGTTTATGATTCGATTTAATTAAAGCTAGGGAAATGAGCAGAAGCGACAGAGTAGCAAATCTCAATAATGTTGAAAAGAGGAATGATATGGACAAGCAATGCGGCCACTTCCAGTACCACCGCGAATAACAAAAAAACACTTCATCTCTATGACAAGGAACTCCGTGATAAATGAAAAAGTGTTTCGTGATAAATGAAGATAGGAAATTCAGTATTTCGTGGAAAGGTTATCTAACTCTATGAAAAACAGGCTGATTTTGGTCGTATTATGGAAGGGAGGACATTTTAATGGCACAGGTTAAATTAACTCTTACCTGTAAAACAGTCTCAATATCAGAGTATACTCTAATCATTAGAACCAACCATGTCCATTTATTCTGTGTATACTTTACTATTCTGCTGATGGCATGTATCAGCAGGAAGTATACTTTACCACAAGGCCCGCAAAGTCGCAGAATAGTGAATTCACATCGTATGATGAGATGGTTCTTAGTAATTCTCTTCGTTAAAGCACAGGTTTTACTTGATGCACATTTTTTTTAACTTCATCAAAATGTCTACACATGGAGTGTCAAAGCCATGACGCATTCAATTGCATTGAATACAAAAGGATGTACTAGAACTTACTAATAGGCTGCTTCTATTAAATTGGTAAGTCGGTGTGCATATGTAGCTTCTTGAAGTAGTAAAAAGAGAAACAGCACACCAATGGATGGGGATAATGACCGAGTTTTGTTTGACAGATACCGTAGTGTAATTACTCTTTTCTTCGTTAGGAGGCAGTTCTTTGTAAACAATCTGACAAGGACTCTGCTCTTCCTTCATGTCCTTCCAGGTCATCTGACCTAACTCCCAGGTGACTTTTGCCTTGAGGGTTTTGCAAAGAAAAGGTTTGTTGGAACGAGTATGTAATGAGCTAGATTACAGGATTGACGTTTGTGGACTCATCAAGGAAGGGCATATCGAAAATTTGTAAGGTAGTTTAAAAAAACATGGGAAATATTTACTTTATTTATTACCATGTCCCCCTTTCTTTGACGTTACTCGCCTCATAAGGTGCAGAGCTTCGAAATCCGGAATGGACTTAGCGTGTTGCGTAAGTCCATTCCGGATTATAATTTCTGTTCCAAGTAAGTTTTACGCTATGTAGTGAATAACTTAATTACATAAATACTATTAATGATATATAGTTAATCCTAGCAAAGATTATTATTTTGTTATGGTTGTTTTGTTTGGTGGCATCATTAATATTTCCGTTGTTCGTGACGGTTCTTAGCATATAAGTCTCGCACACGGTGCATTTTTCATCCCTAATTTCTTGGCATCGCTTTTGAAACGCCAGTATAATCTTCTTAATACATGATATTAAGCTAACTAAAATAATTCTTATATCTTCAAAGGATAACCTCAGTTACTGTTTAATCCTAACATTCCGCTCGAAGCACTTCTGCGAAGAGACATAGAAGTTACCTTCATAATTTATTAACAAAAGCTTAATAATAATAATGCTAAATCGAATTTATGACCTCAAAATTATGACTTTGTTGGACTGAAAAGTATAATGGTGCTTCGAAAGCTATGTGAATTGACATTTTTTGCAGTGCAGGTGCGCAAAACGCTACACCTTGTTCATTGAATGTAAATGACAGCAATCAAGCGACGCAGGTGATTAGGGTCAGTTTTTTTCGGAGTGGTTACACGAGAAGCCATTCGCTATCTATTCATTATCGCTAATTATAGTGATTTCCTTACATCCACGGCCGCATATCGCTCGTTCCATTATCAATATTTACATTCGGTGGAACAACGAGAACTGTTTTTGAGTCCCAGTTTTGAAATTTTAATGGAGCCTCCTCCTCCCCAACCAAAACAGCGAACAAAACTTTTTTCCAGGCCTTCAACGCAATGGAAATATTTATTAATAAATAAAGCAACTTTTTATTATTTTCATTTCGAAGAGGAATTGGACGTAGATTACAGTGTAAAAATAAATTTCTATTAAATCTTGTCTCCTCTCACTCGTTTGACTGTGAAAGCAAAAAAACATGAGAGGAAACGTAATTTTCAAATCGATGATTCTCTTACGCAAGAAACATTTTCTTTCTTTAATTCAGAATTTATTTTTAACGTCTAAAGAAAAAGACCAAGAAATAAACAACAAAACAGCATGCATTTTTAAAACTGACTTTCATCTAACGACATTCTCTTTTAAAACTTTTATGTTAGAAGAATATCGGGGAAAAGTTTTTTTCGTGTTAATTAGTTATATCGCTCGGCTTGTGTTTTGACATTTCCTTAAAAGGCATAAATAATTGTTTCCTTTGTTTTACCGGAGTCCTTGGCTCAGATCAATAGTGCCAAATGAGTTTACGCGTCGATAAATAATATCGATCGTGAATGTTACGGGCAACTACATAAAAACCATTTTTAATCCTGAACAGCCAAATCAAAAGAAACAAGCAGACTCAAACAATACTTTCTGTAAAAATGAAAAATGAATATGAGAACAAAACAACATTCTAAAAAAAAGAAGCTTAAAAACGAAATGAATAGAGATTTTACAGTACAACATTGTAGCTTTAAAACCAAGTAGATCCGGCATTTAACAAGGGAAAGTAGCCCTTATGCATTGACACAATAAGGCTTTATTGTATCAATATTTAAGGGCAATAATGTTTTAATCTGTAAGGGCTTCTAGCCTATTTCCCTTGTACCTGATGAAGGCGGAATTAAGCCCGGAAACTAGTTAGTTTTAAACCTACAATGTTGTACTGTAAAGTCTCTATTCATTTCGTTTTAAGCGAAAAATTTCTACTAGCACTATTGTCGCTTTAATTTCCATGTTGTCGGGTATATAAAGGGTCACAAAACTTGTTCCATCAGTTTGGATTAGCGATAAGTCTAATGCTTACATTGAAGATAGGATAATTAGCCGATCATTTCCGAAAGCATGACCACCACGATCCCCAGACTTCACATCTTGTTATTTCTGGTTATCAAGACAATGTTTCCAACCTAACTGCTTTAAAAGAACGAATTACGCTACATGTGCGACAATGCATCCAAGACAGTTACGTTCTGCCGTCGAGAGAGCATTGTGAATCCAATGTACGCTTCCAACGTAATTTTGCTCTACGCATTGGTTACCTGCACAAAGCAATGAATGCAGTTTTTCTGTGTCATTATTTACGCCACAGACGGTTAAGGACATAGACATTGTATCCTATAGACAGTTAAACCTTACGGTATCTGTTTTTTCCACAGGAAATTGCAAATAATTCTTTGTGCTTTGCTTCTTAACATCTGTTTAATGTACGCTTTTATTTGATGACATTGCTGGTGATAAGGATAACATGGAGGAAAAAAAATATATATAAAAAATGAGATATGAATTAAATAATATGAGAATATTGATAAACGGTATCAATTGCATTAGTAGCATTTTCTATATAACATGTATCCAATATGCAAATTAAAGCGACATCGAAAAGTGTCACCCTATCGGGAATTTTTGAACTAATTCTTTGTAAGAGAGAAATCGAAATCCTAGGGTCAGGAATGTAGATACACAAAATTTGGTTGCATTTTGGGCAATAATTTCCTGGAAACAGATCTCTAAGCGCCTCCTATATATTTAAAATTTTATCTGAACACTCAGGTGATTAATGTAATTTTTAGGTAAGTTAATGTACACTTTATTAGATACATCTGTCTAGTAGTGTATTGAACCTCGATTAGCTCTCAAAATCGCCTGTATTCGTCTTGGCATGGATTAAACCAGGTGCTGAAAACGTTCAACAGAAATGTTGGCCCAGGCAGACATGAAAACTTCACACAATTCCCGGAAATTTGACGGAGGTGTAGGTAAAGAGAGAACGGTTCTTCCCAGCTCATCTCAAAGATGTTTAATGGGGTTGAGATCTAGGCTCTGAGCCGGCTACTGTATGAAGGAAAACTCACTGTCTTGTTCCTGGAACCAATCTATAGCGATTCTGGCTCTGTATGTTGGTGCAATATCCTCCTGGAAGGAACCATCCACATGCGGATAAACTGTGAGCATGAAGGGGTGAACATGATCTGCAACAATGTTTATGTATACTTTGGCGTTCAGACGACCGTCTACAGATATTATAGAACCCAATTCATGCCAAGAAAACATTCCCCACACCTTATTTCGCCTCCACCACCTTGCAAACACCGCACAAGACACGAGGGATTTATGGCTTCATATTGTTTTCACCATATTCTAGGCCTTCCATCAACATGATGCATCAGGAACTAGATTCGTCTGACCAGGCATCCTTTTACCAATCCTCAATGATCCAATCCTTGTGCTGCTGTGCCCACAGGAGGCGCGCATTCTTTTCTTCTCTGACAGCATTGATACTGACAGGATGGTCTTGCAGGATGGTCAGCATTGTTCTTCTCTGCCAGGATGATCTTCGGCTTTGTTAACCCATTAGAGCCAAGGTGCGATTACTTGTCCGTTCTGATATTTTTTCTGGCTACCTGAGTTGTAATAAGCAGTAATTGTGCGATTATTCCCTTTCTGTTTTATCCCGCACAACTCTTGACATTCTCTTGTGGCCTCTACATCAACATGGGTTTTCCGTCCACAGGAGTCACGATGACTACATGTATTTTGTTCCTTGACCATTCTCGATAAACCCTTGAAAATGTGGTACGTGAAAATTTCAGGAGATTCTCCGTTTCTGAAATGCTCATTTCAGCCAGTCTTGCACCTACCACCATGCCACGCTGGAAATCTGTCAGATCATTGGTTTTCTCCATTTTCGCTTTGGTTTGACACTTAACTAACAGTAGAAAAGTTGCTTCTGGATATTTATACTCTGATTTGTGATCATGTGACATGCAAATCGGCCAATCTCTCAATTTGCATATTTTGTGAGGTTTACTTAATCAAGTGGCAGCTCAGTGTAGACTGGGCCGCCCTAAGAATAAGCGAGACCATGTGAAAATGCTCTTGCGGTACCTATTTTCAAAAATATTGTGAAAAATATTTCTAATAGCTTCCTGGAAAATCAAGGCGCAGGCTATATGAAGCCTACAAAGGCTTCATATTTAAGGTTTTCCACGCCCTGGGCCCGGCCCTGAATGTAGAATAATCTTATATTTAATTTTATGTTGAAGAGAGTAGACGAGATGTATAATTTAAAACAAGCGAACATATGAATAGAAATTACTAAATGGTAAAAGCAAAAATAGCAGCAGAGAACTCTAACGGTAACTTGATAATTAAACTATCGAGGAATGCCTGAATATCTATAATATTTTATCCAATTTATCTTGTCTTTTAATTATGTCATTAAGAACCGAGTCGTAAAGTTGTTGAAGAGCAAAATCGGATAGTGGTCGTTTTTCAATATGAATAATAAATTTAAAATTGCAGATACAGGAGAAGTTCTTCCAGAAAGTTGTCTCATTCTTCTAACAAGGATTCTTAACCTCTTATTCTCATATTTCCCTTGAAAGTAAAGTTAACGTTTTCACCTCTCATGCTTCCCGAAATAACCTAAGAAGCATTCAAGGCATACTTAAGATGATAAAAAGATTTATCTTCTCACATTTGTCTATCCCCATGATTGCAGATCCCATGGGAAGTCATACCCTACAGGTTAACCCTCTTGTGTACATTATGTAAATTACGTTCTCCAGAAAGTTGACTTTGTTATGAAGTGAACAATGGATGTCTATAGGGGAAAGTTCGAAAAGGCGAAGGAAAGAACTTTGTTTCTCTTCGTAGAAAAGCAAAGTGGAAAAACCTGATTATTGAGAATATAAACTGTGAAGATGTTACGGAAGCCTCAAATGATTATAAGGTTTTTACTTCTAATTAATTTTACAAACTTTTGATCTTCATTTATAACTTTTAGATTTCAGTTAGGGAAATTAAAATATTACGAAAGAATCGTTAACATACATCAAACAGTGACATAAATTATGTAAATCTGCTTAAATTTGCACTGCCTTTTCAACCTTTTAAATAAATGGATATATAAAATAATAATATGGCTAAAATGACTAATCAGATTAGCATAGTAACTTCCTAAACTGCAATTTTCTCCATTATTGATTTTCTTTCAAAAGATTTTAACTTACACATCAAAAAAATTTCATTAATTTCTTATAAAATTATCTAAGATGGCAATATTCTTTCTAAACGTGATTGAGGCTTACTTGCGAATGGAAATAAATAAACAAACATACTGTACATTATTAAAACAGCGTTATTAACGTTGTCTATTACAGATATCGGTCGGATGAGTTATTTTTTTGAAATTGAATTCCTGTTCAATTTTTACTCCCTGACGGCGAGCCGAGCGTAATAACGGTTAAGCAATTTCGTGACGGCAACATATCAAAATGTGCTTTTGGGCATTTTTTATTATTAATTTCCAGAAACTTCCTCGTTACTTTGACGAATAAAAGCCTGATGTGTTTTATTGATCAGCAACCGTCGTTGATTTATGAACTCCACTCGTCAAAACCTCCCTGCTTTCACTTCGGAAAAAAAAATTCTATATAACGATAAAAACAAAACGATTTTTAATTAAAATGGTAATATTTTCGTTTTGATACAATTTTTTTAGCTTATGATAAAATAGACAGGACGAAGAATTGAAAGCTGAAAAAACAAACAAACTCAAAACAATTCGAGTATTGCGAAACAATTTCGATTTTTCCTCCTTCTTCTACTAATAACAACTGAACATTATAGCAGAAAAGCAATTTATTTGCTGCAGTTTCTCCATTCTGATCGACTTTTTTGTCACTCGCTGTATTTGAGTGATAGATATTTTCTTATCCTTTGTAAGATTACTAGGCGTTGCTCGGGCTGTTTGTTTCATGAAATTTTGCAATATCCGAATGTGAATATAAGTATGAACACATGAAAAATTCTTAGAATTAATAACGTGAATGGTTACTTTGGAAAACGAAAGAATTTTGTGTACAATTGTGTTTGGGAAGAAAAATTCGACTTTGTATCCTTATCTTTTTAGAATATCAAAGAAAGGTTATGAGTATTGAATTATTTCTGTCTATATTAAAAAAAATACTTCATAGATGGACAGATGGAGTTAAGAAAGTCTGTTTACTGCCCCATTAACATCCCTCTTCAACATGTGACTGTTTCAATAGAGTTGTCTTCAGTCACACAGCGTGAATTCATGCCCTAAATGTGGTTGTTGATATTGACACTTTCTCTTTTAGCATCAAGAACTGCCTCTTACACAATCAGTTGTGATCTTTATAACTTTCTAATATGTTTAGTTAAACATTTTTCTTAACTTCTCTAAATGAAGTAACTACATTAAAAACACCGTATGAAATATAAGTTTTCTCCACTTATTAGCTTATTGGGGAAAGTATCTTCACCTTTTCAGCAAAACCTTCAGCTGCTGCACATCCTAGAAGTTGCATTCTATTTATTTGTTTAAGAAAAATTTTTTTATCTCTGCAAAGAGTTAAATCAAAAAGAAATAATAGAGATTTATATTTATTTATTTTTTACTTTTTATAATTATCTCCTTTAAAACGCGAATCATTAAGGCAAGCATTGTAGCCAACGAAAAAAATGGTCAGGTGACTTTTCAGTGCCAGGGCCTATCTTTTTCGTCGCCTACGGCTAGAGAGCCTCTATAAGGAGAGAGGCGACAACAGGGTGACTGATTTCTATTGGGCGTTGCAATCACGTGGTCCGTGGACACCATGTTTTGTCAGGAATGTTAATGCGGAAGTTTTAATAGTTTAAAAACGACATAAGAGTTTTCAAGTAATTTTATAATCATCGAAGTTCAAGCTAATAAAGTTTCAGGTTTATATAATGCACCAATACAGAAAAAAAAAATTTGAAAAAAAAAAGAGGATACTCACTTTTTCCTCGTTTTCTGTGAATCTAAGGGAGGTAAAAATACGATAAAAATTCTTACATGTTAAGAAATACTAAAGCAAACTTTCAATGATAAAGACATTTGCCGAAAACAATTTCAAAAAAAGAAAATAAACATCTTTCTTACCGCATGAGTATATGCTTTAATTGCAACTGCTACAGTAGAAATCAGTTGTTTATTATACAGTATTATACATAAAAATATTCATAATATCTTTGGTAGAAAATGTGCTTCAAGTTATTACAACAACTTTTCGTTAAAGGCAAATAGAAACTTTCAATTCCTTGAATTTATCTTTCAATTTACTTAAGTTGAAGATTACTTATTAATGTTTAAGTTTTCGGAATCTTCACTTTAAGTAAATTGTAAGATAAATTCAAGGAATTGAAAGTTTCTATTTCCCTTTAACGAAAAGTTGTTGTAATATCTTGAAGCAAATTTTTTACCAAAGATATTATGGCATAATGCTGTATAGTAAACATGAGAAGACGCTACGTTTCACTTATTTACTCATGCGTTAAAAAATATTTTTTTTCTCTTTGTTGAAATTTTTTCGGCAAACGTTTTATCAGTGGATGGGTGGACATAATACTGTTCCTATTAACTAAATAGGTGGTGGCCTTACAGTATAACAGAGGGACATCAGGAGTTCCAACTAGTTTCGCCATTTATTCCCGGCTTTGTCAAGGATAACTGAATGTTTAAATGTTTTATCATTGAAAGTTTGCGTTAGTATTTCTTTACATGTAAGGATTTTTTTGTATTTTTATCTCCTTTAGATTCACAGAAAACGAGAAAAAAGTGAGTGTGTCAAATCCTTGAAAGAAAAGATTCGACAGAAAAATAGAATTTGACATGCGAAAAGAAGAAAACAAGAGTTTTAAGAAGAAAAACCACCCCCGGCTGTAGTGGACCCGCGCCAGAAAGAGAGAACAATTGGCGGAACAAGTGCGCAAGTGCGACCCAGAATCCTCCGAAGGAGAATAAAAGGAGGATGCAGAGACAGGAAAGACAGTTAGTGCGAGATCCTCACCCGATGACAGATAGCGAAATTGATGACGGCCATGACGATGCAACTTTGCCGAGCCACTACAAGGAACTAAGTCTGTCTAGGAAAACTCGGAGACCGAGGGCAAGTAAAATTCTATTTACTTCCTTTAAAAGTAATGACTATGGGTCTTCCAAAGGATACAAGCCGCAGAAGGAACGTATCGTGAGAAGTGGATCGCCTGGCCGATCTCGACATTCTAAAGTTCATCGGGGCTCACAGAACACGAGGTACTCTCTTGAAGGACCGCTAACTCATCTGCCGCCAACAAATGCCGAAAGCCGGAGAAGACATAAGGTCCCCTTACGCTCAAAATAGCCTACCACTGAACGAAGTGACTACTGGAACATTCATAATGTGTACGGACTATAGACTTAGACAAAATTATTCTAAAGTTAATTTGGCTAACTGTAACTCGTCCTACGTGTGCCTCTCAGAGAACCCCCTGGACGCTGCCCCGAATCGGACGAACGAAGCCGGTATCGAAGCCGAATTCTAAAAGGTGCAACCGACCCTCTCGACAAGGATTACCTTGACTCTATGGAACAGGTCCCATTGCCACGCCGTGTCCCAGCCTCGACAGATCGTCCGCTGGCCAACCATACCTTCGCAGACAACGCTAATCTTCTCCCGTGGGAGGTGGATTCCTTAGGAGTGACGTTCCCAATAGCCAACATAGCCGGTATTCTCGCGGGGCGCCCTGCTGAATGTCCGCGCTTGGACTCGAGGCCACCTTCTAAGGGTATTTCTAGAACTATTAAGATATCGAACTTGATAATTCACGTTAAGCCATTGATTCGCCTTCTTCTATTGCTTGTGATCGATCCTTGTCTAATTTATTCGTTCTATTCCTCACAGCTCCCCTCGCACGGTCGACAAACCTACTTAGGTCGCCGCCTTCTCGTGTAGCGGTGTCGAGTGATCAAAGCTCAACCTCCGAAAATTTGGAAACCCCGGATTCCTCACTCACCGACGCCGCCTCAAGTTTGCTTGGATCAGAGACGAGCTTTGGACGTCCTGGAGATAGTAATACGAGTTCATTGGCCGATACCCAACTAACAACGAACATTGCATCTGAATGGGACGTGCACTACCTGTTCGCCGTTTTTCGCGTATAGAGGGCGAAGCATCGGCTTGATGTATAGAGATTCCAGCGGTACAGATGTTATTTATGTTTTAATGGCTAATTCATTTTGTTTGTAGAATATGCCTGTAAATTGTTGCATATCCAGTGCCATTCCAACTCAAAAAGCATAAGGGGTTTCTAAAATTCCATAACTTTTCTCAGGAAAAAGAAGTGGATTATAAAAACTGCTTGATATAACTGCTTGATATTTCTGTAAGACGTAGCAGACATTAGTAAGGAAAAAAGCTGGGTAAAATTCCTGTGTAGCGAGAAAAAAATCACCCGTGACGGTGTCCGTTGAATAGCGATATATGGCCTCGCGTTAGCTGAAGTTCATCATCACGGAACTTCCGTGATTTCTTTCCTACATAAGTTTCTTAAAATATAATTTCGATTATGTGATAAATCATATACATATTAATTAGATATATTACAATAATAAATTCAGAGCATAAACGCAAACGGAGCTGCCCGCTGGACTTTTACCCAGCTTTTTTCTCGGCCATGGCTTTCGTTTCGTTACAAATATCTGCTACGTCTTACAGAAATATCAAGCAGTTATATTAATCTATTTATTTATATATATCTAGCCACTAAATAACTTACCCATGCTTGTTACATCATAATCGGAGTCGGAAAAACGTCAGCTGCGACCCGGGCAATCGGACTCACAGGCTTTCCTGTTCTAACTTTTATAATCCACTCTAATTTCGTCTGTAAAGATATGGAATTTTAAAACCTCCTTATTCTCTTTTGAGTTAATCCCGTATCCTCTTAGTTCAGCAACCGTTTCGTTTGTTAGACTGTCTTCGTCCATGTTGTCGTCACACACAAAAAAAACGCTAAGAATATCGTTAAGAACTCCATTAAACAAACGCCATTGATAAACCGCGGGAAACTCGATAAATCAAGCTGACGCTAGCGCCATCAATGAGAACAAAAAGCATATGCACGCCACATTGGATTAATAGACTTTTATGACATTTGTAAACTTCAGAATTATTATTTATTTTCATTCATCCTACTGGATTCATTTAAGTGACTTTATTAAAATTGTTCAATTTACCTCATCCCGTTCTACTCTGTTCGTTACACCAAAAAAGTACACGACAGTGTCGCTTTTTTTTCAAATTATTTTTTTCTCTGTATTGGTGCATTATATAAACCTGAAAATTTATCAGCTTAAACTTCGATGTATTATGAAATTAATTGTTCAGTTTCGTTGAAAAATCTGACGTCGTTTTTAAACTATTAAAATTTAAGTACAAGGGAAAAACTTCCGCATTAACAATCCCGACAAAACATGGTGCCCAAATTTCAGTTGTCGCCTCTCTTCCTACAGAGGCTCTCTAGCTATGGCCAGCATTAATTTAATCAACTAATCCTCATACATTGTCGATACAACATATAAACACGATTGTTGACGCAAACATGACCGGCTGATTGCACATGCAAGCACACAAACATAAACCAAGTCTATTTCAAATAAGGTGTAACGGCCGAATATCTGGAGAAATACACATTGGATCGAAAAAACAAAAAAGCACGTATTTAATATTTATCAAAAAGCTATCTAATGATACAAAACTCTATTCCCCACTCCTTATCCCCTGAGGGTGGGGGAGGGGATAACTTTGAAGCCTAAATAGAAACCCCTATTTTTAATGGTATATTCAGATTGTACATAATATTCGAGAAATGTTTTATTCTTGGTGTTTTTTCAATTGATTTAACTGTTTAGGAGATAGAGGCACTGAAAGTGTGGAACTTTTAAAGTTTTATCGATGAAGACAAAGAGATACAGGGGTGGTCTTAAAGACATTGCTATTCTACTTTTTGATGGTCTTTAAGAACCTAAAGTCAGAATTTTTAGTTCATAAACAGTCTGTACGTGTCTAATAATAAATTTAGATATTTGAAATTCTGACTTTGGATTCTTAAAGATCATCAAGAAGTAGAATTTAAAAAATTATCATTAATATTAACAATGCGCGAAAAACGCTCAAAAGAATTTAAAAAAGTGGAAAAGGTCACCATGTCAATAATTTTAAGTCGAGAAAAACAGAATACTAACGACAATATAGATAAATATTTAATAATAGATTAAAAAATTAATGAAAATTGTTCCGAAATTTTTTAAATTCCTTTATAAATTAAACATTACTAGTATCCTGAAAGTCATTTACTCCATAAGTAGATAATGAATTTTGACTATCCGCTCTTGCCGGAGGAAAAACAAATTTTCTTGGATTCCTTAAACATGAACTCTATGGAAAGATTCTATTCTAACTGCTTTGTAGAATGATACAGTTGTACCGAAAAGGATTTAACGAAAGAGGCAGATGCCTTACGATCATATTTATTGAATGGGATAACAAACGGTTTCGCCTTTTGTACTCGGCTTCTTCACGTTGTGACGATGATAATAATAAAGAAGCTGGTTTTTTTTTAATTTGAAATAAAGGTGTTAAGGGTCATTCACAAATAACGTTCGTTAAAATGACACAATTTCAACCTTACCTCTCCTTTGTAACTCTATGTAACATTTTTCAACCCCCTCCCTAAATGAGCATAAAAGGAGCATAAGCCTTTTTTTATATGGTCACTTTATTGTGACTATCTCCTCGGGTCTTTGTTGGCCACCTTTGCCCTGAATACTGCGTTGATTCTTCTTGGCATTGACTACTCAGGATGTTCATAGGTGATTCGTGGAATCTGATACCATGCTTTATGAATATCACTTTCCAATTGTGTCAAAATTGATGGTTGTGAATCCAGCTGTCTGGTGGCTTTATCAACTTCATCCCACAAATGCTCAATGGGATTGTGATCTGGGGATTACAGGGATGGGGCACCTAAGCAAACTAAAGCAATGTTCCTGAAACTAATCCTGTTCAATATGAGCACTGTGGTGGGACGCATTATTTTTTTGAAAGCAGCCATCTCCATTGGAATAAACCATCAACACGACATGCTGAACTTGGTCATCAACGATATTTAGATATGTAGTGCGAGTCAGACGTTGATCAACACGAATTAAAAGACCCAAAGCATGCTAGGAAAGCATACCCCAACCATAAGATTGCTTCCATCATCTTGAAAGGGTATAGTAGTACATTTGGAGTTCGTGCTCTCATACTGTTTCCGCCAAATTCTCACTCGGCTATCTGCATGGTGTACCTGAAAACTTGATTCATCGGACCACATACGAGGGAGAATCAGATAGAGGGCCTTATATATGAAGTACTATAACTTCGGTAGTATTTTACTTAGAAAGATGTGATTGGTGACATATGAACGCTCTTTAAATGTAGATTTTATATAAAATTCTGAAAATTATATTACGCATGCGCAAATATTTGAATTTAATAAAAATATTTTATTTATGCAAATTTCTCAAATGGTGGGTATTTTTTTCGTTAAAAAATTATTATCATCTTACACATACTTTCATAAAAACTATATAAAAAATTCAAAACTGTGTTCAAATTAATTTTTAAAGCTTGAGATCCAAGCAGCGGGAGTCAGATAGTAGGGACTTGACTACTCGTACAGGAAAGAGAAAGCGTGTAACCTTGGAACCATTCATTTATTTACGTTTTATTATTTATATAAAAAGTATTATTAATTATAATTACACGAAAAAAAACAAAATCAATAGTAGCATTACAATAATAATTATATCAATAGGAAAAATGTTTCTTAAAACTTTAGATTTTTTTTTCCAGAAGTCAGAAAAGTATTGAGCACCTGTTAAATAAGAAGATAATTTAGTAGGAAAATATTAATTTGCATTATGGTGTCGAATTGTTAGTAATAAAGGAAGTTTATTTACTTTACACTTCCTCAGAGTCAATCCTTTCTGAATTACCCTGAAGGACGAGATGAATTGCAGAGGCAGCTGAAGTTGATACAGGCTTCATTATACAGGACGATCCAAAAGTTAGTGTGCAGTAGTGCATGGAAACGTGTACAGCGGATGAACTTTCTGCAGGATGTCTTTGCTGATCGAATCATCTCGCGTGGCATGCGGCCTGCATGCTCGCCGGACCTCACACCTCTCGATTTCTTCCTTTGGGGTGCCTTGAAAGGTATAGTGTATGCAAAAAATTCGCATACTTTGCCTGAGCTGAAGGAGGAAATCACAACTGAAGTTCAGCAAATCTCACCAGCTATATTGAGTAGAGTGTTTCACAACGTGCAACTGCGCGCTGGCCTGCCGTGAGACCGGTGGCGGGCATTTCCACCTCCGACCAGCCGCTGTAGAGTAACTTTTGAATCATCTCATTCTGAACATGTGATTCAGATAAAGTTATCGCCGTATGATAATTTCTTATCAGTTTCACAGCTCTGGCTGAACCGAATCTATTCTGTAATCTTTTTTCATATGCCTGTATCTCTTCTATTGAAACGTAACAGAAATCGTATAAATCCCTTGGAGTTTGTATTTGATTTTCTTGGGGCATTTGAAGGTTAGCTCTGATAGCTAATCTTTTCAGTGTTCTTCCTAATCCGTCACTTGGCTCCTTCCTATGAGATGTGGCGGAATAGAGCCAATCTGCAGAAATTCGGAGAGGAAATCTGGGTTTATTGTCGATAAGAGGAATGGCATCTTTTATCTCGTCATCAGGGATTGAATGTCCCATAAGGTGCTTTTTCTTCTTTGAGAAGTGGTGAAAGTCGCAAGGTACAAGATCTTTCCTCTTTGAACTGCAGTTTTTCATCTTTGAACTGTAGGCGCTGCAACACCACTAGTGTATGTGACGATTGTTTGCGGGCGAGCGTTATCGTGCTGCAGAAGATGGCCCAAATCTGCCATTCAATCCTGGTGTCGACAACAACCCCAGAATTCCTATCCGACAGGTTCACCCGAGTGGTCACACGTTGGTGCAGTGCCTGGAAAGGGACGGGGACTATGTCAAAAAGTGAATAGTGCATTACATAGAGGACAAATGTAATTATTAGATACAAAAAGAATTTGAAAATCGGTTAACAAATAAAAAAGTTACAGCCATGGAGGCATTACTTTTCGACCAACCCTGGTATCTTCTCTACATTTATTGAATTTTCTTTTAAAAACTTATTGACTTCACATTGAAAGGAATAAAAAACAGTTGTAGAATGTTTAAGACAATCGGATATTACTATAAAATTTATATTTCTTAGGATGCCTTGTCCATCTGCAGAACTGTAACATACAAACGGATGTATTCTGGCTTGGAACTCGAGCTTTAAAAATTAATATCTTCAAAACGGAACAAAACCCAGTTTTGAATTTTTTGTATAGTTTTTATGAAAGTATGTGTAAGATGTTAATAATTTTTAACGAAAAAAAAATACCCACCATTTTAGAAATTTACATAAATATAATAGTTTTATTATAATACACGTAGCAATCACTTTTTCTCAAAAAAATTTAATGTAAATTTTTCGCCTCGCTGCTATTTTATTAAGGCTGTGGCTACGTTCACGGCTACCATGAAGGAGTAACGGCTCACGACAGTAAGGAGTGGCTTCTATTTTTTTTAGAAAAAAATTAGTATCTCTAAACAAGGTTAACCAATTGTCATAAAAATACGTCAAGGGACAGTATAAAGTTATCTCAAATATTAATTTGGTTCTACTTTTTGCCGTTTCGGAGGAGATAGTTGCACAAATTTGGTCGCATATGGATTTTTTTTTAATTTCAATATATTTTCTGGAATCATGAGATTTTAAGTCAATTTCAGAAAGAAAAAATTTGGGTTGGAGAAAGGAACACTTAGGCCTTCAGTCTTAGTGAGTGGTAGGCCAAGAAGGGGTAAAACATCATGATAATAAAGTTTACAAAAACAAAGTAATATAGTGTTATAATCATTTTCACGACTATTTGATCGAGTAAAAATTACTTGCTTTAAAAAGTAAATTTGATGAATGTCGTGGAAAGAGAAAGGAGGAGTACGGAAACAAATTATATATTTTGTGAGGAAAGTTTAATAAACATTTCCAATTACGTGCATAACAATAAATAAATACAAAGTCAATTCCAGGATTAGATGATGAAATATCAAGTCCGGTAAACTTATAACAGCTGGGCAGATGCGAAGAAGGCGTTGACCTTTCTTGATGTCGAACGGGCAGACGTGATCGGTAGTAGCAGTCGGGCCTCGATCCTTACTTCCGTCCAGCGTTGCGATAACCAATGATCAAACCGTGGCGACCCACACGGGGTTTGGTAGGTCCCTTGGGTGACCCTATGAGTGTTGAAGGCAGCCAAGCATGGCTCGCGTTGAGAGCTCTCGCCGCGGAGCGCGCTTGCAGTGCCTATGGCGTCAACCTCCGGGTCGGCTGGGACACTGGCAGTTTCGTGTGACGGCGTGACTTCGTGTTCTCTATCGTCCTTGGAGCACGAAGGGCTGGACTTGTTGTCGGAAAGTCGGGGTCCCTTCAGATCAACGGGATCACCTTTGCATGCCAGCATGCGGTCCGAAGTCGGCAAGCTGTCGGAGTGCGAAACGTCCGAAGGTTCGCGTGTCGGCTGCTGGGCTGTAGTCCCCGTGGCAGAATCCAGCTTCTCGGGGCCTGTGGAGAAGCTTGAGGTAGATGCTGCTTTGTCCGTGGTAATCTCGCTTGTGTCCCTCAAATTTTGGGCTTTGGAAGTCCCCTGGTCCTTATCGCCCTGCGAGGCGTTTAATGGTCCGTAATTGCAATCGATCCGGGCGTGGGTGCACTTCTCGGTTCCATGGGCACTAGTATGGGAATTACGAAAAGTTCGATCCTTAATTAAAAATTGTCTCTCACTTGCCTGTCGATATGAATCCGGGCGACTACGAGAATATGGTCGATTCCCTGGAACGCCTTTCGAGCTCACGTTCCTCTCACTCGTTCGTCGGTAGAATCTCGGGCGACGGGGAGAATAAGACCGATTCGTCCGAACGCTTCTCGGTCCCTCGTTCACCTTGCTGGCGGCCACACTCGCGCATCCAAATTCGGCTAAGTGATTCCTTCCCCGTGGCTCGTGTCGCACAGGCGTCGATGCGCACTTGCGGTAAGAGGCGGGCAGCCCATACGGGGCTGCGTGTCTTATCCAAACGCCTCAAAAACGAGGCCCGTTCACCACTGACGAGGTATCAGAGGCCATCCTTTCTCCTCCGATGACCTCACATAAACACTTGGATGTTGTGTAGCGTTTCTTGTACGTAAACGAACCTAGCCGCGACCATTCGAGGAGGAGAAAGGATCGAAGCTGAGTGGCACTTTCCTCCATACGATCGAGGATGATAGAGGACGGCCCTGCGATCGTCTCCAACGGGCCAGCCAGAGTTCTTTATTTATGAAGGCGATCGCAACGCCTAGGTCCGGTTTTAATACCTTGCCAGTAGAATCGTTTAAGAGGAAGCGCACAGACTGACATGAGAAATGTACCAGCCCATAATGCTGCCTCAAACGATCCCAGATTAGTGCACTCGTAAAAAATATGACTAATGGTCTCGGCTACGCCGCACACGGAGCATCCAGCAGGCCTGACCACCTTCCACTGAAACAGACGTTGAAGGGAATAAATCCCGTGATGCAGCAGCCGCCATTGATAGTTGAACAATGTTTTCTCAAAAGCAAAAGATTTTAAAAGCTTCATGACTGCTGCCCACGGGCGATCGGGAAGAAGTCGAACGATGTCAGTCGATTCACCAGGGTCTGTCTGCTGAAAGAACAATGCAAGCCGAAGCATTCCCCATTGCTGAGGATTAATACGGCGTAGCATCGGTAATACTAATTCAAAGTCCAGGTTGAAGGCTTTGTAAATGTCCGGTTGGTGTTGATACGTTACAATCACTACGAAGTCTATTCAAGATCGGTCATGGTCCTCCTTCCTTCGCCGACCATCGATTTCCAACGCTCCCTCTCTCTCATTTGCTCTGGCTTTTTATTCCGCCTTCTAATTTGCATCTCTTCTTTTTCTTTCAATCGTTTTCTCGATTGTCGCTTTCTACTACCTTCACTTCTTTCGCCCGATCTATTTTCTTTTGCCGGTATTAAGCTTTGACTTTTTAACTTTTTCTCTCGTTTACTTCCTTCTCCCCCTCCATTGTTCTTCCGAGTTGGATCGCCGATTTTTTTCTTCTCTCTCTCCGTCGGCGCTCTGACAATCATCCCCGTATTTACTTGTAAATTTACCCCCCCCCCCCTCCTCGTCCGCCGATTAAGAAATTTGTACTCCAATAAGTTTGTGTATTCAAATATTGAAAATTAAATACTATAAATTTTGGAACAATTTTGACCCCTTTATTTATTATTTATATAATTTAGCAAACAGAACGCGATTTCCGAAATTGAAAAAATGTTTTTTGTTGCCGTTCATTTATAAAACTCTCCAACTCTTGATACGACTTGAAACTTCTTCCTATTGAACATGTTTTTCCAGTTGAACATATACACAATATGTTGGTTCACCGCTACGGCCGTCAGCAGCACGAAAAGTGGCGCGAAACAACTCCCGGCAATAAAGCCGGCTTTGCGGCAATATCGTGTGATGTCAGTCCTTACTGTCGTGAGCCATTATGCCTTCACGGTAGCCGTGAACGTAGTGTAACGTGTAAATGCAGAGTAATGGTGATAACGCAGTGGAAAAATAAATGTTACACGTAAACAGGGTAAGGGAAATAAATAAGTTTTAATTTGGAAAAATAAATAAGGCAAAAATAAACCTGGACCTAACAATAAGGTCAGGGAGTTATTAATCAATTACACATTAGCATAAGTAACATAAAAAGTAAACTTAATTGAGCAACCAATCACCGGCAAATAAAATAGCCACCAAAAATAGTAACTAAATTTAAAGGGTTTATATGAGCTACACTAATCTTTACCTAAGATTGCTTAGATCACAAAACAATTACTAAATAAATTGCGATAGGCAAAAACTACAACACCAAATCAGCCGGCCGGACCGGTCATTCAATAACGAAACACTTTAGAATAAGCCAAACCAACATAATTCAAAAATAAGGCTTTCTCTGCTTCATGCATAAACAAGAATTAAATAATAATACAATTCTTATTCTTCTAAGAAAACTTAACATAAACTCGTTTCCAAACACACTAATTAGCATAAATTAGCATATAACTACAATTCTTATCACTTAAGAAAGCATCACAAAGACATATTAAAGCACTCTAAAATACACAATCTAGCAAATGCATGATAATTAGAGGATTACAGGTGAATCTCATATCACCTAATCAAATTCACACTTAGCGAAATATGTGGCCTCTTAAGACCTTTAACTTCAAGCCAAAATCAGTTAGCCTACTAAAAGCACAATTTTCGGTTGATATAAGACACATTAAAGATACACAATAAACAGTTAAAGCCAGAATAAATCCAGCCGGGTAAAGCAAGTCAAGTTCGGGCAGTCTTATAAATTACTAAGCATCAGTTCACGAAACATAAATTGGATGAACGATTACACAGAAAAATCTGCACAAAATTTTATTAACAGTAGTGAGTCTATCTAGCGATGACACTGAGTCCATAAATACAAAGCATAGAGTCTTTGATTAAATGAAATACTGATATAAAATAAAATGAGGTTACACTGAGTCTTACTACTGGAAAGACTTAACGGATTACACGTCACCAAATAATATTCACGTAGGTTAAAGTCTTGGACGGCCAAGCACTGAAAATTTAAAATAGAAAGGAATTATGTAACGTAGGGAAGTAAAATAATAGGTTAATAAACCCATCCCCCTCTGACACAAACACTTGGGCCTCTTTCTATTTATTTTATTTTCACTTCAAATTGCCTGCGTAGAGTTCCGTAACACTTATTTTGGAGAAACATAGGCGAATCCGTATTGCGCCGACAGGTAGGCATTTAAACCTGCCGGGAAACGGCCTCTTACCGTCGACCGCTCGTCGAGCTCCCTGCCATGAAAGTCGTTCAAGGCTGCCGATAAGGAACGGGAGTCGAAGCTCGATAAAGTAAGTGTACTTACGAAGAGCGTTGCCGTCGTGCGGAGCGTTCTTCCGACCGCAAGTCTCGGGAAATATTCCTGTCGTCTCGAGCTGGCTGGTACACCGGTAACGACGGAAATACCACTCCTCGAAGTCGCCGCCTGCGGGGCTACCCCGTCGAACACTTCTCGTCTCGGTGTGGAGAACTGTCTGCTCGGCGTCTCGCTGCCTCCGCCCGGCTGAGGTTCCGTGCGTTGTCGTACTTGCCTCTCGACTACGAAAATCTCTCTTCCCGTAGACTTCTGGCTGGATACTCTACGACCATTCGGTTCGGTCGTCCGGGTCACTCTCCTCTTCCGTCTCCGAACCTCCCGCCAAGAAGACTTCGCTCCTCCGTCACCACGTCTCCCTGCGGCATGATTGGTTCGGGCGTGTTGATGGATGTGACGACACTGTCTGCCCCGCTCCTCCCCCGCCTTCGAACGGGTGAACACTCGCGAGCGGTAATAGCAGGCAGTGTCGCGGGAAATCACGCCGGGATCGGATTTCCGTGACACGTAGCCACTGCGTTTTATTAAATACAACCTCTGGCAATTAAGTTCGGTGAATGACGTCACACCCTAATCTGTGCGAGCTTTACGCGAGTAACAATGCATGTGAATACA
The DNA here is from genome assembly GCA_023313115.1 of Rhysida immarginata. Classification (NCBI taxonomy): domain Eukaryota; kingdom Metazoa; phylum Arthropoda; class Chilopoda; order Scolopendromorpha; family Scolopendridae; genus Rhysida; species Rhysida immarginata. Next base: position 1,731,587 of record JAHWFO010117521.1, read on the forward strand.
AGCCCAGTCATTGTTTAAGCAAGTTCAGACAGGTCACGTTTGTGCGTGCAATGGTTTAGCAGATGCTCGTTTCTTCAGTTGAAGGTGTAGCGTGCGCACGTAACTGTGGATAATGGATCAAAGAGGAACACTGCCGTAATCGTGCAACAGTTTCTGGCCAACAAAGGGGTAGTATCCATAGCTCATCCACCTTATTCACCAGACTTGGCACCGGCAGACTTTTTCTTGTTCCCACGCCTGAAACGGGCCTTAAAGGGACACAGATTTGCGGACATTCCAGACATTCAAGCAAATGTGACACGTGAACTTAAAATCATCCCTAAGGAGCTTCCAGGACTTATACACCCGATCCCAAAAGTGTATTGCCTTCCAGGGTGATTATTTCGAAGGACAATAAAGTAAATGTGGCTCTATCTGTTTTGCATTTTGTTGTGTGAACTCATTCACCGAACTTAATTGTCAGAGGTTGTATATACAGTAGATTACAAGGGCTCGACGACTATTTTGCGTCAATAAAGTAAATGTTCGACACATACACATTACACAGCAAAAATTTAAACAGTTTTATGATTTCCCATGATATACTATATTACCATGATATCCAGGGAAAAAATGACTTTATTTTCAGCAATATTTTATTTATTATTGCAATTTTGCACAAAAATTGAAAGGGATGAATACTATAGACTGTATTATCCTTCTCCCAGCTCATATTTTTTTTTATCGCCCAGTTCATATTTTCCGAACTAACGGTTTTATGTTGCGCATGTGATCAATAAAACTAGTGCCTGGATTTTGTTTTAAAAATAATTTCAAATCATATTGCTTTAACCGATTTGATGTTCCAGCTTATACAGATGAAATTCCTATAAGAATATAAATTTAATGTAAGCTTTTAAGGAAAAATAATCATGTCGTTCTAAAATGAAATGAATAAAATTAAATTTCCTTAAACGATAAAAAAGTATAAAAACAAAAACATTTAAATTTTAAATTATTATATAGAATAGTGACATTGATATTATAGTGATAATTTGATTAATTTTTTAGAAACGAGTTGACTTTTAATTCTTAGACACGTTTTATAGTTTAGTATTTCTTATTGAAGAGACTTAATTTTTTACATTTACATTTACCTCAACTTATATTGATAATCTTCTGTGTAACGTCGAAATAGAAAAAGTAAGCTTTTGTAAATGTTATGCTGAAATTCCCCGGATTAATTTTCAATAATGTGTTTACCCTTCGACGAAGAATTTTCCAGATAAATATCGTGAAGTTTCAAGTTGAACAAATGTTCTATAAGAGTTAGTTTGCTTTCAAAGACTCCAACATTTCATATTTAACCTAAAAATTTGCATTGCAATTGACGACTGCGATTGGAATTAGCGGAAAAAACTTAAACAAACAAAACATTTTATCTCGTATTTAAATTTAAGAGCAATTCGTTCTTGAACAAAAAAGCATTCATTTATAATGAATTACTTACATTAATTAAAAGGGCACGTTGAGCCAAAATGGATTTTTTAAGGACTTGCCAACTAATTCATATTTTATTTTAATGAAGCAGTAGTTCTGTTCTGAAATCATAAAGAATAAGTTGTAAAAAACACTTTGAAGCGTATTTTTAAAAACTGGTACAGTGTCTGAAATAAGGGTCGAAGCACTTTTTAACGCCTTTTCAATTAAGTGGCCATGTCGCTCAAATTATTAAAAGAGGTGTAAATTTGGTTGTCAACACTGATTACTCCTACAGTAAAAAACATCGAAACCGACTCTTAATGAGATCTCGAAGAGCATTAATGAGATTTAAATAGAATTCCTAAATACGGAGAAGGGACATAGTATCGGGGAAAGAATTACAAATGACAGATATTGGAAAATTTAATTATGAATAAAACGTTTAATACTGAATGCAACTTGTTTCCTTCCTCTTATGCTAAAAAAATTATCGGAAATTTAATTGACTGATGCAAAATTATGTTGATAGGCTATAATTTAGCTGTTGAAAATTTCCTGAAATTTAATTAAATTTATGTTTAACGAGGTTGAAGAGTATTTTTACATGGCTACTTTAAAAGACTTCCTTTCCTTATAATAAACATAAATACTTTATAAAACCAATTCTATTTTAGCTTTCTAGTTAATTTTAATTTAATATACTAGTTGATATCCCCGGCGTTGCTCGGGCTCTTTTTTGATGAAATTTTGCAATATCTGAATGTGAATATACAGTAAAAGTGAACACATTAAAAAGCTTACAATTAATACAATAAAAATTCATGGCCAACTTCGGCCCTCTAGAAGTTTTGGCTCATGTTAGAAAGCTGTGTATAGCTGAATGAGTTATACGTAGTGCCGGAGAAACAGTGTGTAGAATGAAAATGAAGCATTACCTTGACTAACGTTCCTTCAGCCCCGGCTATGGGTGTAGTTCTTCTATTTCCTCCCAATTAATGCCTCAGTTCCAGCCCCCAGTCGCCAATGCAACTACATCAACCCGGTTGTTGGTTACTGGGTCAAAAATCACACGATTTCGAAAACGGCGCTGAAGTCTTGTCTTTCGTTGCGTGCTAGTGACTCCTCTTTATCAGTTAATCGATAGGCGGTCTTAATTTCTTCCATGGGGTTTGCTTTTTCTCTTCTTGGATGGCGGTGGAAGTACATGATCATTTGGGTCTGTGTGCTCTCCATTTCCAGCAGTTTGAGTGGGGTTGTTCGCTGATTACTGGGTAATCTGTTGTTGCAATTCGCACTCTGCTGTCGATGTCTTGAAACAAAATACTTGGGCATTCATAACTTATTGTAGTCTAGCAGTCGCGTTTCTTCTGTTGACACGCTTGGATCGTCGACGGCCGCCTGGGAACTTCGATGACCGCTGAGTCACTAGCCATTTGCTCAGTTGCAGCAGGGCGCTCGCGAATCCGATACAGCGCCGAGCCAAGGGACTATTTCCCCTGCCGCTTTTCCACTGTTCTTCGATAGGCTGCTGACTCTCCATTATCTCCAGTTACTGCTTATTTTTAAAGATTTTCAAGAAAATGTTAAGTTTTAATAAAAACCCGAAAACAAGAATTTTGTGTTATTACAAATTCCATCTTGTTTTGTAATTTGCACAGGTGGAATGGAATCTTCATTCCATGTCTTAATATACTGCACAAACTTTGTCTTGCATTGTTGGTCATTAGATATACATTGCTGATCCGTGCATATTGTTGATAAGTTCTGTGTTCCTATCACCATTACAAACATGACGGGCTATTGTTTCACAATTTGACTATTGAAGTAGTCTCAGAAAAAATTTAAGTAATTGATAAAAACACAACCCGTCTAATGTTTTGCATAAACTTTGCCTTGTATTGTTGATCATCATATACATATTGTTGGTCCGTGCATACCGTTGTTGAAATACCTCTTATTAATATGCCCTGCCATCGTTTTGGACATCGATTATTATCGATAATTATTAAGCTTCCGAAATCTCATGTAGACAGTGAGTTTCTTCTTGCTTTGAACATCAAGTGTGCAAAATTTCAACAAGATCGGAATAAAAGTGTAGATTTATATAAGAAAAAATAACAGGGTCTGGCTGGGAGGTATGGTGTTTTTGAAAAGACCGCCAGGAGCGCTGGGGTCGAGCAAATGTTTTCGGAATGATTGATATCTATTCGCCACCAGATGTCATTTCAGGAGCAAATGAAACAGGGTTTGTAGCATATCGTGTGTTTATTTACAATACCGTCATTGAAATGGGTCGTTCTATGCCGTTCACACTGCGTCGATTTCAAAACCATTTAAATGTTGGTTGTCATGGACGCGTTCCAAAA
>JAHWFO010117521.1:1740413-1809703 GCA_023313115.1 Rhysida immarginata
TATTACTAAGCCTCCGCTGTCTGTCCGTCCATCCGACCTTTTAAGGGCTGTATCTTTTGAATGGTAATAGGTAGCCAGTTGAAATTTTCACGGAATATGTAAAAAAAAGTTGTTTTTTTTTGCTCTGTCGTAAAAACGATTACACATACAAGCGTCAAACTTGGCATGATTGTAGTTCAAACTCTAAAGTATTACAATAAATTGTGAAAAACTAGTCAAATGTGAGTTGGAGCTGCGCAACGCCAAACATAAAATCTTTTTTCAGGTGATCTGTTAATTTAATAATTGAAAGCTTTTTTGTTCAAAGCGCTTTTGTTCAAATTACAAAGTAAACAATCTAAGAAGTGCGCGAGTTTAATTTATTGTTCAAAGCGCTTATTTTATAAATCTCGACACTTAAATTATTATAGATTATATCTCTATAAATGCCGAAATCGAGAACACTGTGCGACACCCTAGAGAATCTGGAATATTTTGGTAAATATATGGTATTACGGAACCCTCGATGCGCCAGTCCGACTCGCACTTGCCCAATTTATTGGTCTTGAGCTGCAAACAACGAGTCGTGTAAAACGGCTAGTAGAAATTGCGGCAGCATATTTGATGAATGGAACAGAGTTTGCTTGCAATCTCTGATTTCTAGGAGTTTTTGAGTTTATGAAGAATTTTATTGAGACTCGCAAATTAACAGAAGAAATCTAGTTGTGCGGAATTAAACGGAATAAATCTAGAAATTAAGTAGTGCGTGATTGGAAATCCAGCAGTCATTTCGGAACGTCCCAGACCAGGACGAAGGATGGGATTTCTGCTGACAAGTAAGGTACAATTGCGTACTGTGGGGCATTATTTCATATTAGATTGAACTATTATATAAGAGTAGGAGTTGAATAATGTATAATTAATTAAAAAAATAATAACTTCATTTTAATTAAAAGAAATAGAAATAAAAATAAATAATAAAAACAATTGAATAAAAGTCACCCGATGTGGAGAAATACAAATGTTGAAGTGGACGAAACACAGATGAAACGATGGTCTTGTGGAGCTTATGTAGACTAAACACAGATGAAAAGAAGGTCTTGTGAAGAAATTTTACACGAAAAGAATTATTTTTATTATTTATTTTTATTTTTTAAATTAAAATGGGGTCATATTTTTTAATTAATTGAACTATTACTTGCTGAAAGAAGATAAAGGACCTCCTTGGAAGGACTGGCATGGATGCATCATGAAAACTGATGGAACGATTGGTTTGGTTTGTTTGGTATTAACGTCATCTTCAACTGCTATGGTCATTTCAGGACGGCGTTATAGGGACCGCAAATTTTGCCTCGCAAGGGTTCTTTAACGTGCAGCCGGCAAACGACTACACGGGACCAACGGCTTTACTTCCCTTCCGAAGGAAGTGCGTGATCTCAGGATTTACCCCTGAAAAATCCTCGTCGTCCTCGGCCGGGATCGAACCCGCGTACTCGGGCATCAGAGGCGATCACGCAACCTGCTGAGCCACCGAGACCGATTGATGGAACGATCCTGTGTTGAATTAAGAAGAGAGCAATATTTTGGATCCTAAAGTTTATGATTTATTATTCTGTATTTTCATAATTTCTAAGGACAGCCAACCCCTTGGTCGATGAAACTAAACAGAACAAATAAACACGATTATTGGCGAGAAACACAAATGTGGCATGTAGAAAAGCATAATTATAATGTAAAACTTGAGTTGTATTTTGAAGGTGAACGTATAGATATGAAATAAATCTTTTTTTTTGTAATTCTTGTTATCGCAACTTTAATTGGACAATAATATTAATAAATATGAAGACTGATGATTGTTCATTCTTGATGAAATTAAAATACTTGCAACTCTAAGTAATTACTGGATTTTAGTTTTCATGAACACTCTGTGGAACTGTTGACCCCTCTGCCGTAAGGTATCACACAATCTAAGTGGTGTTTGCTATGAACAAGCAACATTACACAGAAACAAACTTGAAGAGCACATTTTTTCTTTCCGAAGTCAGTGCTATCACTTTGCCGATTTTATATAGCATTTTGACGAGCAAGCAGCTTCAAGGGTATTATGATTTAGCATTAACAAAGATTCACAAGGAAGTAATAAATTAAGTTAATCATTTCTATGCTATCGCTATCTAATACGTTAATTCCTGAATGCCAATAAATCTTTAACGGCGTGCCAATTAATAACATAAATTGTGTACATTACATTCAAGAAACTTTAAAATTTTTAAATGAAAGCTAAACTATTTAATTATTTCATTTAAAAAAACATTTACTGTATGGTACTGTGATTTTTCGATACGTTAAGTGTCCGTAGTGCATTAAACGCTATGAATAAAAAAGGAGAACTGCGAGAGATCACTTTTACAACGATACGCAATTTACTGGAAAAACGAAATGCTGACGAACATCATCCTCTTACTTGCAGAATCGCAGAGATTTTTGGTGGGAATAAAATTTGAATTTTTGCAAAACTTTTCAAATTCAGTATAATTTTGAAAAAAGGCCTATAATGTTCTTCAGTTTGAGAGAAATTAAATTGGAAACACTGTTTATTCTAGGTAACTTGGAAGTTTATTTATTCAAATCTTTGTTTTCGACATTTAAGTTTCATCTATACCGATAATAAAACTGTAACCGACCCGATGTCTGTACATAGAAAATATTTAAGAAAATCATCTGCGACAAGCCTTACTAACACTTACAGAAGCCAAAACAATCCTTTTTAGAATTTTTGTCTTTCTGTCTGTTTGTTTATTTGTTACCATATCATGCAAGAATTACTACACGAAAATTAACTTGTTTTTCACAGTTGCATTGTTTTAGGTGTAACTTAAATGGTGTATGATTGTCACGGTCCGTTTTTAAGCATCATAGAACTAGATATGTTTATCCGACAAAAACGGCCGTGACATCAAATGAGGATGCTCGGGCGTCTCGAGAGAAAGCGAAGCCAACCGACGCGATCCATCCGGGACGAGAAAGTGGAAACGCCCGCGCGCGGAAGCGGAGCGGAAGTCTCGGGCGATTCGACGATTCCGTTTCCGGAAAATTCAGGGGAATCTTGTGCTGCGAGCAACTACGATGTAACTAAAAAACTAAGCAGCAAAAGCGTTAACGTTAACGAAACTTCATTGACAGAGCGAGGAAGGAGATTTCTGAGCTCGAATATCTCAGTCCCGTTTGCTGGCATCTTCAACTACGTTATGAGCAACTGGTTTATTTCAATGTGTCTCAGGATGAGGAGTTTTCACAGTGCTACATAAGGAAGAGGCTTTCCATGGCTATTGCGCCATCCTACGGAATTTTTCCCTTCGGACTCCGAGGATTTGTAAATGACGATCTCGGCTGCTTCGAGGGACCGATTCAGCGCGAGCTTCCTTTCCATTGACGGATATATCCTACGGACGTTAACGGGGTAAGCCAGCTATTCTGCTTTCGGACTGAACTGTTGTAACTCAGCCCCTCTAATAATATTATAAAACATATCGGCTCATGCGAACAGTTTTCTCTATTAAATACTACGAGTATTAATCTCAAACCGCCGATATTTGAGCTCATGTACGCCGCTGTGCTTTAAAGTGGCATTGCGTCTAAATTTTGGATGTAACTTCTTTGGCGGCGAGTATTCCTACTTGACTTTAAGTGTGATTTGGCTCTAAGAATTTACGACTGTGTTTGTGTCTCGCCCGCCATTAAACGTTATTTAGTGTTTGTATTCTATGCCTTCTTTTATACCAAGTATTTTTAGTTCTCTATTTCTTTGGAAGGCTAGAGTGGTTTATACTGTACTCGTCTAGTTACAGTACCGTCGTTTATTTATTTACTTTCTGCCTCGAACTTTGTGAATAAGTTAAGTTTCTCGTAGCCGTGTGGGGGCATATCCCGACGGCTTTTATGCGGCTGACTACAAGGCTGAGTTGAGGTTACTTGTGCTTTCTTTTATATAGTGTGATGCGAACTGAACTCTTTCATGTTCGATTATTTCAATGAACCTCATTATCTACTAGTGAGACCAAGATAATATATATCGTGTGGATATTTATATTTTCACATCAAGCTGTAGCAAAAGTCCTGCTTATCTTATTTGCGTATCCTTACTTCTTTCACCTTAGCTTCCACTGACACGTGACAATGATTTATCGTGATACGGTGATATGGCGTCTAGAAGCCAAATTCTACGCTAAACTCTCTTAAACGGGCATGCGATCAAGGTATGCTTTAGTTCACAAAACAAACAATAGAGGACGCTAATTTTAAACATCCACGCAGAACAAGTTGTGGGCAACAGCTAGTCTGTTAATAAATTCGTCAGCTTTACAATAATTGTGTGCCTAAAAAAGAGTGCAGCTGCCACTCCAAATGTTTTGCAAGAAAGAAGAACAGTTATTAATTTTTGATTTTCTTAAAGATAACGATTTATTGTTGAACGTTCAAGAAAAAAACAAAAGTTGGATTCCGGAACATTCCAGAATATCGTCGTCTGTCTTTATATTTCATTCTGGGTTTTTGGAACTATTATTTTTTAATTTTTTAAAATTTTAGTGTCAAAAAATTATTTTTCAATGATTACTTACGATGGCAATGTTTTTTATATAGAAGGACTTCTGTTTGTGGAAATCACGCCACAGAGAACTGACGCGTACGTGATAACCCTGTAGAAATTTCAAGCTCGACTCAATCTTGTTCGACCGCATCAGCAGAAAGAGAATGTTTTGCTGTTAAACGATAATGATCGACCACAGGTTAGTCAAATCCAAGGACGAGATCACAAAACAACATTGCAACATCCGCCTTCTAACCCTGATTTGACACCCGCTGATTGCCATCTCTTGGGTAAACTGAAGGAACATCTTCGTGAAACGACATTTGAAAATAATGATTCCTTCGTGACGGCTGCCAATCAGTGTCTCAAACGCGCCAGTCCAGAGATTTTCTCAAGTTCCAAGAAGGCGTAAAACATTGTAAAGGATGGAGATTACGTGGAGAAGTGACATTTCCCTCCCAGAAGAATGTCTGAATATAGTATATAAATAGCAAAAAGGCTGAGTATGACTTTTGGAGTGATCTTTGTAAATTGCTCTAGGCATTATTTCTTCTTTATTTGGTTTGGGCCAAATTGGACCAGCGGAGTCGGAGTTACAGGGAGTAAGATTGATTCCATTACATTAATTAGCTTTGTATATGTTGAAAAGCATACAGATGTATCCATTCGCTCTGTTTGTGCGTCTGTATTTCCTATACGATGGCTCGAGAATGATTTAACTTTTTCAAATTTATTTCCGATTTTCCGTATGTCAGGTTTTAAAAAATAAACTTTTTATGATACAAACTCTTAACACCTAACCAAATAAGTAAACAGTCGAGCCACTTTAATGTGATCACCTCCTATTTGTGATGTCAGCGCTAAATAGCCATTCGCAGAAGACGCTAAATAAAGGAGGCTATAAATGACGTGTTAATAGCAGTTTGGATGAGTACATACAGTGCGTTGTAACATTCAAAAATATTTCAATTGTTGCAATGCAGAAACAGAGCGATATTTCGGACGTACAAAAAGGAATGATTATTGGCTTTTGAGACAAGGGTGGCAGCATTTCAAAAACTGCTAAGGAGGGGGGAGGCTCATTTTTCTATCCACCCTGTATACTTGGTTGTTTCATAAGTATCGGCAGATTTCGCATAGGCTACTTTGCATGAGCCCTACGGTGCGTTACATTACAGCAGAAACTACGACAACCCCCTACAAAATATGTAGGACTGGTCCAGAAGTTTCTCCAGTGCAAACATTATCGTTATGGAGCAAGGCGATGTCAGGTTAGTGATTTTGCAGGAATCCAAACTTGGACGGAATGTACGAGAAATCGTTGCTAATGTTAATGGAACATGGGGTGCGTGCACGAAGAGTGACAGAACTGTGCGTAGATTACTTGCGAAATTTGGGGCTGGTGATATGGACATTAATCGTAAGCCAGTAAATGGGCATTCGGTAAAGTACGATGCCGACAGTTGCGGCAGAAAGTGGTAAAAAAACCTAGTGATCAACAGCGATGTGTACTGCCGGCAACTTGACGAATGCCATCATAAATTGCGAACAAAATAACTATCACTGGTGAATCGTGCAGGTCCAATACTGCTCGTCCACATGTGTTTGTTGCAACCCTGCAAAAAATTATGCTTTGGGATACCAGGTTTCCCCTCATCTTGGGTAATCACCAGACTTGGCCCCAATCGATTTCCACATGTTTCGGCATTTGGACAATTTCTTACGGGACAAACTGTTCACTGATCGAGATGCTATCATTACTGTTGTCACCAGTTTTTTGGAATGCCGACTTCTGTCACTGTGGATTTTTTTTCCATTGTGAACACTTTTGGCACAATATATAGCTGCTGAGGGCAGATATTGCACTGAATGAAATGTATTCTTTTCCTTTTGAATCAAATTCGGCCAATACTTTGAAACAACCCAATAAATAGAGATTTATTGGCACGGTAACATTGCTAATCTTAAAGATAACTTTTGATGTCTAACAGGTAAGCTCTCTAATTAACAATGATTAACGCAATTTAATTTAAAGCAAAGTGAGTTCTGTTAATTCACGGACTTTTAAATCAATTTTTTATTTAATTTGTACCGTAGTTCATAGTTCTGTAGGTCTTCTGTTTTATTTTACCATTCTCTTTATTATTCTAATTTGAATAACTTAAAAAGCAAGCTTTATCTTTTCAAAATGTCTGTTAATGTATCTGCCTAATTTAACATACAAAAAGCGTAGGAATGAGCTTAGTGATAAGTATTCGATGATATCTTACCTGCCATTAGCTATTTTGGCGTGCGCATATATCTGATGAATGAGCCATTAATAACGCAACCATTCTCGCGTTGGAGTTCTTTTAGTTTTATTTTTCCCCACTTCTTCCAAACGCAGAAGATTTTGATAAACGACTGAGAATATAGAGGCTAAATCGGTCGAGAGATAGGAGCCGTCAACTTATTCGATTAAGCGCCAGGAGATTTAGGGCCGAAGCACTTTTCGAAGAGGGGGAGGAAAATTGAGGTAGCAGAACGAAGAATATGAAAAATATAGAAAGAATGAAAGCAAGAGAGACAGAGATATAGAGAAGCAAGGTGGAAATAAACCGAGAGTCCTGTGCAAAAACACGTTCAATATGATGGCAAAAAGTTCCTGACAAACAAAAATTGGATTCATCATCGACGATGGAATGTTTAATTCGATGCACAGCACCCTCCGAATTCGTTCCATAGAGAAGGCAAATTCAGCTCGCTCTCTCTCTTTCGTTTTTATTTATTACAAACGCTGCAAAAATTTTTCTTCCAATTCGTTGTTATCGTCACCGCCGCCGCCGCCGCCGCCTCCAGAAGAGAGCGCTCCGCGCGGACATTCTTCTGGCCCCGGAGGAGCGGTGATGATGGTGGTGCAGTTCCTTTCTTTTCTCTCCCTTTCGTATTCTTATTATTCCCCTCCTATGAGAAATGATTGGCCTGCGAGAGAAAAGTGGGTTTTTTCGCCGTCGATGAAAAAGAGCGAAGAGGAGGAGTGAGGTGGGGAATAGGAGAGAGGGACGGCCGTGAGTCGATCGGACTTGTCGCCGATACTTCAACCCAGCTGACTCTCTCTTATTTCTTTCGAAAAGACCCCCAGAGTCTTATTATTTTACTTATTTTTCCCCCTCTGAGACAACTATGGAGTTTTTCTCATCCACTTCTTTTTTTTCTTTCTTTTTCAGACTATTGCAAACGCGGACCGAATTTTTGAATATTTTTTACGAGGAGAAATAACCAATCTTATGTTACCTTAAAAATCCATATTTTAATAAAATTTTAAAAAGTGTTATATTTTTTTCAATTTTGCAAAAGAACGTGCAACTTGCTAAAGGTGAGCACACAATAAGTTATTTATTTTAAGATTATTTTTTTTTCTTGGTAAAATGCCTAGGGTATGATGAACAAGGAAATTAAAAAATACACGATGCAGAATATAATGAAAGATTTGATTTCCAGCTTCACTTAATTAACATACAGGGTCATACTTAAACGCGTAAACGGCAGCTTTTTACAATCAAAATTTATTAATTCAGGAAAGACAAGCACATAGATATCATCTTATACCTATTAACTTTTATTCACTTTGCAACTTAATATCCATTTCTCTGCAGGCATTTTTCCAATCATTCTACAAGCTTCAGTATTCCCTTCAGCAGAATTCCGTTCCAGCTGATCGAAGACAAGGTGTCCTGTTCCAAGTTGGCCGCGATTTTAGACATTGTGACACGTCTTTTTTCGTTACGAGGCCAACGAGAAAGACAGACTCTGACGCGGAAAAGTCACCAAAGTAGTCAGGCTCAGTGGTTGCGTGATCGCCTCTGATGCCCGAAGACGCGGGTTCGACCCCGGCCGAGGACGACGAGGATTTTTTCAGTGGCAAAATCCTGAGATCACGCACTTCCTTTGGAAGGGAAGTAAAGCCGTTGGTCCCGTTGACTGTCTTGGTGACCATTGGTTTGTTGTCGTTTGCCGGCTGCACGTTAAAGAACCCTTGCGAGGCAAAATTTGCGGCCCCTATAACGCCATCCTGAAATGTCCATGGCAGTTGAAAAGGACGTTAATACCAAACAAACCAAACCAAACCATAGTAGTCACAGTCCTAGTCCAACACCACCTCTACTCAAAGCCTGAGAGGGAAAATTTCATACATTTTTACATCATTATACGGAGTCATGTTTAATCGTATTTCTACCAATAATAAGCCCTAAATTATGACTCCGCATGATGACGTAACAATGTATGAAATTTTCGCGCTCAGGCTTTGAGTAAAGGTGGTGTTGCCTAGTCACATTCATTTTGGATTTTAATAATGAGTATTTTTTTCGTTGGTTGATCGGACTACTATGGTCAGGTGAATTTTCCGCGTCAGGGCAACACCATGTAGCTAAAGAAGGGCTGCATACTTAAACGTCATTTGGTGTTACATTACCTAGAGCGAACCACTGTTAATCCAATTTCTACCAATAAATAGCCTTAAATTTGGCTTTTTTACGATAATGCAACATTGTATGAAGCTTCAGTGCGCAGGCCTTTATCTAGATAGTGTTGATCAGCAGGCGAAGCATATTTACACTGACTGATAGTGGACATTTTCGATTTTAGAGGTTTTGTCGAATATTTAGAAAAATACTTGACGAATTATCCTGAAACTTCAGGGGTGTAAAGAGCATGTTACCCTTCATATATTTCAGCGAAGGTTTTGTCCCGAAGGCAAATAGGGGACTAGCAACAAATTGAACAAAAAAATAATGTTTGGGATCACCCTGTAAAAAATAATGGTTGAAATGCGTTGTAGCTGTAGTAGATGATTATGAGGCTTCCTTTACTTATCTGTATTCATTTGTATGAGAATATCACGTAAATTCATGGAGATATAAAGGTTTCTTTAATAAAAAAATCTAAATTTTATCGTAAGGTTTTTGTTTATAACATGCAGGGTTTTCAATCCAATGCAATGCTATTTCCAGTAGACACAACACCCTGCTATCGGAATATAAAAATATTAAATATTAGCTGCGCATGCGCAAGCGTTACTAAAATGTTTTTTGCATAATTTATTAGCGAAATATACAGAGGTGTTCTTATAAAAAGCCCAAGCAAATATCTTGAAAATTCAGGAAAATATCGCGGATAGAATGAGTTGAATATCAGTTTTCATTAAGTTGTTGTTTGATCAATTAATGTATACGTAAATACCTACAGGCAACCACTTAGAAAAAGTGCTGGAATTGTTTATCAAAATCTTTCTAATACCTTCGAATTACTCGAAAACTGTTGCACAGTTATCAGGAATTAGGCTCATGCACTCATGTTGTTTTATTTGCAATGCATTCTCAGACAAGTATTCTCCTATGTAAAATAGGCCCTTCATTCATTAGTTGTTGGTGATATTTGCTGTTGTGTAGGTGTAACATCGAAGACTATAGTGCTGGAAAATACAGGACCACCAACTATTTTCTAACCTAATCAATATTTGTAGATTTATTCAGCATATCATCGATTTCCTCTCGTTTTTAAAGGAATATACAACACTTTATGGAAAAACAAAAAACGTAACACTGTGTTGTATATTCCTTTAAAAATGAGAGGAAATCGATGATATGCTGAATAAATCTACAAATATTGATTAGGTGGTCCTATAATTTTTTCCCGCACCACGATGGTTAGAAGCCGGGAATTTATCAGAAATAATGGGATAAATCCCTTCAGAATGTAAAATGACTACTATTAATAGGATCGGCAGTATTATATATGAGTGGGTTGTAGCTGAAAATGGCCCAACAATAGCAAACATAGATGACAGTGAAGCTCTTTCTATTTTGATTTGTATTTTTAGCATCTTTATTACATATTTACACTGTATGAAGTGCAGTATTAAAGAAACTAAGAGTTCCGCCAAAAATGCTCAGCTAAAAACAGGATTGTTTATAGAAAAGCATATGTAATATGCACTTTTCCCTACTACTTGCCCATATTGACGCAGGCGGAACAGCTCTTCTGCAATGACGCAAATAGATTATCAGCATAACTAATTAACCTTATCTTCAATATTGCTGGTCAGCTGGTCTATATTTTCTATAGTGTTTTATCTAGGCAACTTTGATCTTTTTGGTAGGCGAAATAGGAATGAGGATGCCATTTGAGGCATCCAGCAATTTTATTCAAGGTATCCTAGCTTCCATTGTTAGTCTCCTTTAAAGTTCCTAGAGGATTATTTTTATTTAAATAATACCGGTAACTATGGATGAGGAACAACGAATAGGTTAAATATAGAATTTTTAAATAAAAAAAAGTAATTACATAAAGTAAACTGAGTAAAATAAACATTTAGTAAATCCAAAACAAGTAAAACAAATAAATTTTTTAATCATCTTTCTTTCTGGTGTTACTTTATTTGGATTTAACAAAAATTATTTTTTGAATTTTTTGCGTTGAGATTAAAATTTTAAAACGTTTGTATATTTACTTTAATTGCTTTTTATAATTTAACTTTGTTTTCAAAAACTTGAAGTAAAATTTATTTCTTCTTGTGAAAGGAGTAGGTTAATTGCAAAAATATTTCCCTTATGAAAATGAGTCAACTGAAGCTAAAGTACTTAAAACATCTCGCCTTGGAATTCAGTAGTTCTTCTTTTATATTTCCCTACTGTATTGGAAATCGTTTAAATTAATCTAAAATTAATTAAAAACTAAAAGTCTTCAAATATTATTGGAAAAAATTTTCATTCAATGTTTTTTTAATTTTTTTCGTAAAATCATTCAAGGTAAGCACAGAGAAGCGTCGAACATTTTTTTATTTGGAAGGAACATATTTGCTTGGATTTAGTTAAAGATCGAAGGAAAAGGTAAGCAGGAGAGCATTAAATCCTCTGACATCAGAACGAAGGAAGCCTTTTAAAAACCGTGTGAAGAAGAAGACTCCTCGGTAGACTCTTATGTGGAAGGAAGGGGGGATTGAGAAGGTTTTTATTCCTTCTTCTGCTTCCACGTCTCCCTCACTTTGTTCTGTTAGATTTTATGCCACGGAAGAAAGAGAATTTCCAAAGTCGAGCGGGAAGCCCCTCCTTCTAGAGGAGCCGATGTTCCCAATTATGCTCATCGTCAAATGACAGTCTTACGAAAGAAGGGGATTCTTTTCGACGCCGAAGAGATTAAGTGTTGCTTCGTTGATGAACGCTAAGTCTCTATTCCCCACCCCTCATTCCTCTTCCTTCATCGATTCTTCCTCTCTCTCAACTCTGTCTTTCTGATGATTTTCAGGCCTTTCTCTCCTCTACAAGAGACAAAAATCGAGCACGAGAGAAATCGCCTGGGGAGAAAGATATGTAACATGTATGAGTAACACCACTCTCGCCACCTTCCTCCTTTCTAACCCCCGTTTTCCTCTTTTCGCCGTTGTTGTCGAGAGGGAAATGGTAAAAGATCACCGTTCGAGGTCCTTTTTCGTAGTTCTGCCAAGAATTGTTAATTATTTCCGAGTCAGTATGTTGCTTTTCCCTTTTTCTTGACGTGAAAAGGGGGAGGGGAGAATGTTGAGCGGTAAAGGGGTCGCCTTTGTTTCACGATAATTTATTTGCCTTAATACAGAAAGATGAAAGTGGAGCGAAAATGATAGCGAGGCAAAGTAGATGACAGACAAAGAGAGATTGGGCGGAAAAATTAGATCCTATAAATGGATCTCGTATGATTTTAAAACAGGAGGCGCTGTGTAAAATTTATTATACTCTACACTCCCTTCCTAAAGCTAAGCACGAAATGCAAATTTCGTGATAATTGGTAGTTTTCAACTTAAAGTGTCTGCGGTGTTGCATCAGAACATGTAAATGTGGAAATGTTTCTGAAATAATAATTGGGGTTGCCAGAAATATGCAAAGGATAAAAAAGAATATAGTTAATCCCTCGCTATCCGCGACGGTTTGGTTCTCGAAAACACCGCGTATACTCAGGTCGCGGATAACGGTACCAAAGCCTTATGATAAAACGGGGATTAGAGGATGTCAAGTTGCCAGTTGACTCAAAGTTAAAGGCGACATCGCTATTGCTCTTTCCCTCAGTCAACATGTCTAGAGCTTTCAAATTACTTTCAATTTACTAGAGATTTCAAATATTAAGAAAATGTGGATTACTACCACTATGGATTCTAGGAGCCATTTTGTTTATAGGGACCAGCCGTTTTTGGCGTTTTTAGAGGTTAGCGAAAAGTTAAATAACTTTTTTGTTTATTAAGATATCAACTTGAAATAAAAACCATCTTATTCTAAAGGAAACCATCTACAAATCATGTTATGGCCAAAAATGTTGCTAAAGTTTAAGGAAATAACCTAAAACTTAACTAGAAAAGTGTGTAAATAATGGAAAAAATGAAAATACTAATCCACATCAATTTTTTTTTATTTCACAAATCCTTCATCAGTGAGTGAATACAATGGACAATCGACAATCGAACAGTGTAGTGAAAAGAAAGACGCGAGTGGTCCAGGAGCTAAGCTCACTTTTCACGCTCGCCCAAAGAGTAAACCAGAGGAGGGTACACTGAACTGGGAGAGAAGCCTGATGAACCTCTTTAGTCCTCCAGAGAATAAGTCCCAAGAAGGGACGAGAGTCAGATTGTAGATTGACGAATAGAGTCCTAAAAAAATAGTGCTAAACAAATGTAATGAATGTTGTTGCTTAAGTATACAATTTATGCCGAACCCAATCACTTTAACAAAATTTCGCCGCCCACAAATTCGTAAGAATTTAGTTTTGTGAATAGTGGAACGTGATTCTTTGATATTGATATTCCGGGATAGTTTCGAATTCTAGCGCTATCCCCCGCATTAGTAGATGCTCAGGAAAATATTCCAGGCTTTATAATTTGTCACTTATGAAAGTAAATTAAGTTTCCGCTTCCCTCATAATGGTCATTGAGGAGACGAAACCCTGGTCACGCAGATCCGATTTCAAGCGAGGGGATAGAAAAGGAATCACACGGACCAAACTCCGGACAGTATGGGGGCTCACACAATCGATAATTGGTTGAGCCAAATATGGGCAAACTAGGTTGGCAACGTAAACGGTGTATGATCGTGATGTATGCATAACGAGAAAGATGTACCTCAGAGCATTTTCGTGGGATATCTTCAGCCAAAGTCTTTAAAGCTGTTACGCGATATTGCCCAGTAAGTATCGTATACGGGGGCATTTCATGTTGATAACCATTCCGTATAAAACCATTTTATAAGGACTTCATATAATTCTGCGTCGCATAACTAAAAAACTAGAATTTTCCAAAAAAAAATGACAATTTTTGTCAATTTGATTCTTATGCATTATCCTATTGCATGCATTTTTCTCACTGCCCTTTTATCATCTCTCCCATTGGTCCTCTTTCCTGTCCTATCCCAGCACGTCTTTTATTTCATTTTAGGTTTCCCATTGGTTCCTTTTGTTCTCCCTAGGCAATATTTTCTTTCTCTCCCCCCCTACATTGTCTGTATATAAGTCGTCTTCTAATAACTCAAATTATCTAATAACTGAAATCTCTTACTGCAAGCTATATTTTTATGCGGATGATGCTGCTATACTGACATGGGCACGCCAGCCTAGTGTTGTTGTATCACGTTTGCAGAAAGCCCTTAAAGAATGTGAAATCTGGTTTAGCAAGTGGCGATTAAAACTGAATGTCGACAAATGCAAAGCAATGTTTATCACTAAGAAGGAAAAGAGAAATCTTGACTCCTTAAAGTTATATGGCAAATACTTGGAATGGGTTGATAATTATAGATACCTTGGCGTTGTTATTGATTCAAAACTATCATGGAATATGCATGTGACTTATGCAATGAACAAGGTCAAAAAAGCAAAGTTTAGCTTAATTGCTCTGTTGGGTCGTAACAGTGCCCTCAGTGTTGATAACAAATACTGTTATACAAAATAATTGTTCGTGTCATCTTGCTATATGGCATGCCCGTCTGGGCTACGATTTGCAAGACAAAATGGAAGGAACTCCAAACTTTCCAGAACATTACCCTAAGGACTATTGCACAATTAGATAGGAGAATTGCTCGCAATTACTCCATTCATAATGATTTCGATATGACCCATGTCGGGAAATATGTTCAAGAGCTCATGAAAACCGTCTGCCTATTATGGCAAATCATGATAATGATCTAGTCTCTGGCATTCTAAAACATTCTCTACATAGAAAAAGGCATCGTAATCCAAGACATATCCTTGATGTCAATTTTGATGACATTGATAATGTCATCTTCCCAGATTACTGGGTTTCATAAATTCTTTCGTTTTTTCTGTGACTTACTATGTAATATACTCCTAGTTCAGACAATCGTCAATCAAATTTTCCTCCACCAAGAGGAGGCAATTTTCTTTCATACTTTGGATGACCTTTGTGGGTACATCAGGCTTCTTTTCTAGTTCAGTGTATTTCCCTTGGAATATGATTATGAAGGGTGAGAGTATGGAAGCTATGCTTCAAGTTCCACACGAATACCGATACACTACACTGTTCGGTTGTCGATTGTCGAACTCAAATTATCACTTTAATGAAATTTTCTATTATCCTCTTTGCTCTGCCTCTATCCGAAAAGTCAGCTTTTATCAGGGTCTTACCATCCTGTGTTCAATTTTTATCATTTACTAGCTAATACCCGGGGTCGCCCGGGATTTTATTTAACCTCTTGTTGTCCTACCTTAGATTAAAATGATATCCATCTTCACCACCGGGAACATCACTGGATAATTAAGACTATCTTTCCTTCGAAGTTTCCCTTGCCCTTGACGTAGAAGCTCTTATACCTTCCTGCTCTCGACGAAGCTCCTGTTGTTTAGATATTTCTAACGCCCGATAGCTTTTTGTCTTTTAGTTGCAGAGATTCTGTGATCAATACTCGTTCTTTCTCTGACCTTTCCAAACACAAATTTTCGCCAATCGTCTGGACGTTTGTTAGGGAGCTCAGGGAAAACGCGTGTATCTCCTTAGCCCCTTCGATAGACACTGCCTTATCTATGTCTTGTCATTGCAACATCATTTTATGTTCATTGTTAATAATTCTTCAATCATCGCATCATTACCACTTCGGTTTTCAAAAGAAGATGGAGATCAGTAAGGAAGGTGCTTGTAGATGAGTTCAGATTTTCAATCGAACCAGGGGATGAAGAAGGAAATCAGGAAATAATTTTTCCTGCCTACCGAAAAACATTGGCCTTCTATGGCAATAGTTCCCAATCTGGGGGTCGTGAAAAATTTTTTAAGGGGGAGTCGCCGAGCTGATTTTTATTTGCATTTATTTATTATTATTATTATTATTATTATTATTATTATTATTATTATTATTATTATTATTAGCGTATTCTCCCAATTTAGAAGACGTCAAGCAAACAAAAACAAACAAGTTTTCTTCGTGTACGGACACTTATTGACTTGCCATCGTTTTGCAATTTTTAACACTTTCACAATTTCCACAATGTAAATTCCGATCTTCCCTTTGCTCAGATTTGCATATTATAAGAAAAAATTTTTCACATTCAAAAAAATTAACAATTTATACATTGAAATCAATAACTGCACAGAGAGGATGTATGTAAACAAATTTTTTAAAAATGTGATAAAATCGTATTTAAATTGTTTGGTATTCAACCTCTTATTGTAAAAATTCTCGTTTAACCTGAGAAAAATAAAATATGTATTAAAAAATCATTTTATTGTGCTTTTTAATTTTTATTTTGTTCTCTTCTTGTTCTTCCAATAGGCTTTCATTCTTTCCGAGAAGGCTTGTCTACGCTCTTCCGACCACTTCGGTCTGTGCTGTTTTTGCTTTGGTTGCTCTGATGTAACTTTCCAATTGTTTGTTTTATGTCTGAAGATGTCTCTTTCTAAAATGTCTGCTGCACTTATGTTCGCATTTTTTAGGTCTTTTCTAAGTTCTTCTAGCCAAGGTGTTGAATTCTTAAGTGAGGTCACATAATCTAGAATCCTCTTTGTCAATCTATTTTCTGGTAGTCTAATGAGATGGCCAAAGAACTTCATTCGTCTTTTCTTAATGTCAATTTCAATGTTTGAAAACTTCTGTGTTGTTTCGATTGATTGTAGCCTGTAACCGTCTTGCGTATATCTAGCTCCTAGGATTTTTCTGATGATCTTCCTCTCTTCTTTTTTGATATCTTCAAGTTCTTGTTTTTATTTGCATTTATTATTATAAGAAATTTAGAAATTTTTGACTTCGTCATGCCAACCTGCTAAAATGCCTTTTTTAAATTCAAATTTTGAGGTAGGGGGTCGCAAGTTACTTAACTTTTAGAAAAGGGGATCGCGATTTGAAAAAAAATATTGGGAGCCACTGCTCTATGGCATCGGAAATGAGAGCGTTTTCCAGACTGTTCTCATCTGAAAGCCAACTGTCATCACCAGTGATGATGGAATGAAGATAGGACTCGCAATGTTCCGCTACCAGTCGTTGAAGCTCCAGATACACCTCCCCCATCACCATTTGTCTCTGGGCACTTATTTTGCACAAACGCGTCTCACGTTCAAGCGATCGTATAGACTGGTGAACGCACTACCATGTTTTAAGTGTAACAAGTTCCACTAATCCATCAAGTGTTATTCACCAATCACGCCGAACAATGACGGCACATATGTTCATCACCTATGTGGATGAAGAGCTCAGACCGTCCTGCTTTTTAATCAAAATGCCGTCAATTATGGAAGAAGATCTTCGTCATATTCCTACTGCACATTTCTTATACTTTCAAAGCTTCATATGGTTCATCACGAACCGACTCTATTTCCTTAGATGACTAGTGACCACGAGAGTCTTCACAATACAACTTTTTTCATCGCCGTATTTTATAATTCATTCTCATTCTTTTCTGACTATCCCTCGTAATCCACAAAGTATCTTACGTGATGAATTATTAAAAAAAACCTAATTATATGAATTGTGTTATCACATTTGTTTTCCATTGACTTGAGTGACTTCAATAAAGTCTGTTTTGATAGTTTGCACCTGTGTTTCTAAAAGCTCACGTATTTGTGTTCGAAGTAACGTGATCAATCTCTTCTACGGTTATTTATTTAACAAATCATTTGCAGTTGCCTGGTGCATCCCTAGGTTCTGACACTGCAAAGGCTCAAAGTAATTCAATCGTTCAATCTTTTGAGAACGCTCTCCTTTTGTGATGTAAGAAATTGGAAAACTTTCGAAGTAAACCAGCGCCTAATTTTCGAGATCCCTCTGGGGAAGATTTCTTATAAATTAGTAAATAGAGTGCACCTGTTTTACAATGAAATATTTTATATATATTGAAAAAAAGTCTCTTCTCATGAAAGAATAAATATGTATTTTATAATTTAGAGTTGAGATTAAAAATTGAAGCTGCATGCTTTATTGTTCTCCCACAATACACAACTAATGATGTTAGGAGAACAAAACAGAAAGGGAAAAAAAACTACTTTTCACAAGTTTGGCGATAAATCTTCTGTGCCAGATGGACGACGACGATGAGCTCATCAAGCTCATCGAGCGTCGTCCCTTCGTCGATAATGACTTCCTTGTGTCTTCATATAATTCATAATCCGAAATGGGAATAAGAGTTCCAAATTAGAGCGAAAAAAAAAAACTGACCGATCAGGAAAACAGAATTATCGGAAAAGTAAGAATGTTCAAGAGCATAAATTATGGCACATCTTTTTCCCGTCTAATGTAAAGATCGTTATTTTAATGAAAGTTTAATAGAGGATAAGAATATCGTTTTTCATTCAACTTGTTAGAATCGGATTACTCTAATGCTGAAAGAAGACGGGCTCGTTTACAAAGAATCCAAATTTGTAAAATATTCATATTGGATTATAATTTGATTTTCTGTATGCATGTTAAATTCATAAACCAAACAACGTTAAGCTGCTAACTTTGACATTAAGAAAAAAAAACACTAATTTCCACTGCAAACATACTTTGTACATGTAACAAGCGCATCCTCGTAATTGTGCGATAAGCGCATCCTTTTTTTGACAGAAAGACTAAAATTAAAAACTTCTTCTAACATTAAAATTCATGCAGCAGAATACATTTTTTAAATAGAATTTAAAGAAGGCAGACTTTCATCTTTTAAAACAAGGTGCTTCTGCTAATATTGTCGGAGTAGTCTACATCAATAGAGTTGGTATACTAAAAGGGCCGTTCATTAAACAATAAGGGCCTGCATGGCGCTGGAAAGATTATTTCCATGATTAATATGAAATCAGACAAGGTTCCTCCCTATATAGGGTGATGCAAAAGTCTGGTAATAGAGCGTATAACTCGAAAACTATGATAGATAAAAGCATAGTGTCAATTGCAATGTTTTAGAGCACCGTTCAGTTACTTTAAATCGAATGTTAAAATCATTGCTTTATTCGAGGAAAGTTAAAGAAAAAATTGCTTGAAGTTGGAAAGGTACTTCACATCATTTGTAGAGAAACCCATCGTTGATGCGGATCAAACCACTAAACTGACAGGGAGAAGGATGCATGAATGATAGCCAGGCTGTGGTTGAATCCATACTACAGTATGCTGGAAAAAATCACACCAAATACACAACATAGCTCCTTCTCCTTGTCAATTTAGTGGGTTGATCCTTACCAATGATGGGCTTCTCTGCTTATGACGTGAAGTACCGTTCCAACTTTTAAGCATATTTTTCTTTAATTTTCCCAATTATTTTAACATACTTTGCAATTGACACTATACCTCTGTCTGTCATAGTTAGGAAACAAGTTTCCAAAATTCATGAACATTTTCTTGCTAAACTTGAAAATGCCATACCAAATAACCCCTATTCGCTACTTTCAGTTTAAGTGGCGCCGCCCTTGTAGCATTATTTGAACTGAGCTAAGTAGGATTCGCAGTAGTTTAAACACGGCTTTTATAACACAGAGCACTAATCTCAGATAACATTCTCTCTTAATAGTTATTAGAACGAATTTTTATCCTAAACAATCATTTTTAGTTTAAAAATGGATGGATCCTACTTTCGCAGCCATTTTTCAAAGAAAACAGCGCCCTCTATATGCACTGAAAGTAGCGAATACTGCTTAGTAATAATATTTTTGTTATCATAACCTACACCTAATAGTTTTCGAGTTATACGCTCTATTACCAGACTTTTGGCTCAACCTGCATAAATAAGGCAAATATTTGTAGTCACAGTCGGTTGTTTGCATGCATCTGGTTGACAATGGGAGCTTCCGCGGTTGAGCAACGAAACGTAATCCGGTTCCCTAGTTGCAAAAAGGAACTATCCTTACACCCTTATCATCCCACCAAATTTCTTTTACTTTCTACAGGTATCTCACTCTATCATATGGCCGAGTGCAATATTTCTGCGTGCCACATTGAAATGTTTTCCCGTGGCAGAATTCTAATGCTCATTTGCATGTAGACGTAAAAACACATTGAAGCTGAATCAGCAGGCATGTTGTGCTATGAATTTCTGTGATTCTTCCAAAAACTTAGAAATGTCGGATTGTTTTGAAACTTTGCAAGAGATATTTCCTGTCACAGCTCCGAGTAAAGCCACTGTTTCCTCCTGGTATCGTGAGTTTAAGAGGGGAAGACGGTCACTTGAAGACGAACCTCACAGTGGACGGCTAGCCGATGCAGTTACGCCGAAAAACATCCGTGCTGTGTCAGATATGATCGTGAATGACAATGCGTAATCTATTCCCGGATTGAAGCAATCCTAGTCATCGGATTCATCAGCGGTTAAAACAATCTTGCATGAACAAATGCAACTCAGGAATTTTCATCACGATAGAACCCTCGTTTGTTGACCCAAGAGAAGAAATCAATCAGAGTGCAGTGGTGTCAAGAAATTATCAAAAGGTTTCACAATGGCGCATTAAAAGATGTCACCCCAGGTGACGAAACGTGGCTCTATCATTACGACTCCGAAACTAAGGAACAATCCACAGTGGCTCTCCAAAGAGCAAGGATCACCACAGAAACGCAGACGTTCTTGCAGTGCTGGGAATGTTATGGCGGAAACTTTTTTCTGTTCCACTGGCCATGTAGTCTGTGCTCTAGGTTAACACAGTCGGCCAGCTGCCATAAGCTAAAGATCACTATTATGAATGCGAAACACGTTCTTATTCTGTGAAAATTTCGTTACTGGATATTTTTTTTTATATATTTGCTGAAATGAGTTGACTCGTCATTCGAAAGCATGCTATATCCCTTTTCTTCAATCAATCAGATGGTAGAATCAAACTGTGTCTTCCATTGTACTTTGTTCAAACAGTAAAGTTTGACGCTTGTTATAAGGTGTGTTAAGAAAGTATAAATTCACGTCTGCAATCAGGGTTTGAAACATTTAATTCGAACAAAATAGTTTTATGAACAGAAATTACATTTTGAATGTCTGCACATTTGTGGTAAATAGTTTTCAAATAAATGGAAAAATAAGAATAATACAGAATTTTGCTATTAAGAATTTTGCTACTATAAATACACCTGCCAAAACTTAGCCTACCACATTGAATTAATGCAGCTAATGAAGCCACCCTTTGCTCCAATCAACTTAAATACTCGATCAGGTATGCCTTCCACCAGTTTTTTTTTAACTGCGTACCCTTCAGTTTGTCCCATGCACGATAAATGGCTACTTTTAAATCATTGGCATGTGAAAATTGCCTGTTGCTTGCATAAACTAGGTGTACCAACATTGCCCACACATTTTCCATCGGATTTAGATCCGGATTCTGAATAGATGGCCAGTCGAGGAGAGTTATTTGTTGCTCTCCAAACCACTGTTTTGTTGATTGTGATATATGGCATGGAGCATTGTCTTGTTGGAATGTCCAAAAGTTTCCGCCAATTAAAGGGCCAAAGGGTATCAAGTAATTGTACAACATCTCCTGGTACACTTTAGAGCCCAATCTTCGATTCACTGTAATAAGATCTGTCTTACCACCCGAGCCGAATGCAGCCTAAAGCATAACACCACCATCACCCATTTGCCTACTGAAATCTTCTTTAGGTTCAGTTCTTAAATCGTGCCAATATCCCTTATTACTATCCGGCCCATCTAAATTGAAAATTTTCTCATTGGTAAAAAGTACACAGCTTCATTTGTGTTTTGGCCCATTCCAGCCTCGCTTGTTTATGTTCCGCAGTTGGTTGGCTTTGATGTATGCAATATTTTTGTTGCTTTTCAATATATTTGTCACAGTAACAAGTGACATTTCAGAACCTATTTTCACTCCCAATTGACCTTGTCGACATTCCTATTCTGCTTGCTAAATCAAAAACTTTCCCCTTGGCTCTTTTTGTCAGTCTATTTATAATTTCTTAACAGCAAAATTCTGCATTATTCCTATTTTTTCCACTTATTCGAAAACTATATGCAACAAATGTGTGATATTTTGTTTATTTACTGTGCAGACGTTCAAAATGTAATTACTGTTCGTAAAATTTTGACGTTATGAAATGATTTAGAACATCGAGTGCTGTCACGTGAGATGTATCCAGAAACGCGTCATATACTGTTCGAGGGTTTAGAAAAGGACTGGGCCAACATATTCTGCTATTAGACATTAGTGGATAAATAGACCATGACTTTTGCAGATTGTCATGACGGCAAAAGGTGTTACCACCAGATATTAGATATATTTTAAATAAAGAACGTGTTCACTATCACAGGGGTATATGGTTCAATACTTTCAAATGGTCCTCAGTATATATTAAATACATCGTCAAGCAAACGTGTATATTCGTTTATTCCATTTTTATCACAGTGAGATACACTTTTTAATGTATATTCTCCTTGTGCACACAACCGATTTTGGTACACCCCGCTGCACGTTACTTTTCTTGCTTAGGTATAAACACAGCTAACCAACCTTTCCGTCGGTAGCGTAGACGTGCAAATCATAGCAATAATGAGAAAGGCAAATTTGAACGTGGCATCATCGTAAGTGCACGACTTGCTGAACGAAGCGTCTCCGAAATTGCAATTCTCCTGAACTTTTCTCGACCAACAGTCTCAAGAATCTATAGAGAATGGTTCACGGCACGAAAAAAGTCTAGTCAGTGGTACTCCAGTGGAAGGAAAGCGCTCGTTGATAAAGAGAGTTCAGAAGCTGGCTAGACTTGTGCATTCCAACAGACAGACCACTGTTGCCCAATTTACGTTCGAATTTAACCTTGCTTCTCAGATAACCATCTCAGAACGTACCACCGGACGCATGCTGTTGTGGATAGAGTACAATAGCCGACGGCTACATCGGGTACTGTTGGTGTCGGCGACGAACAAGAAAGCACGCCTTCTGTGGGAAAAATAACACCTGCACTGGACCATCAACAACTGGAAAAAGATCGCATGATCCGATAAGTCGAAGTTCTTTGAGCGTTATTTTGATGGCAGATACAAAATTTGGCGCAAACATGAATCCAAAGGCCTATCTTATCTGTCGACAACTGTGTAAGCCGGTGGGGCAGAATCAGGTATGTGAAATGCTTACTTGGCGCTCGTTGAATTCGCTGATACCCGTAGATTCATATACGGAAGACAAAGTTTACGTAGGCATCGTTACCGATCAAGTGCAACCGTTGACAGTTATCCGGATCGTTATCTGACTGTTTGCCAGGACAAGGTCTTTGATCCTTTTTACCTTCTTTAAAGTTGAATCTTCATTTGCCGAAGAATGGCAGTGAGACCATTCCCTTCTGGAATTAAGAACGGGATTATGGCTCGTTACTCAACTGTGGACACTTTCATTGTCAACCAGGTGCACGCAAACAACTGACAGTAGGTACAAATGTTTACATTATACAGGAAGGAACTTTGCCTGCTATGCTTATTAATCATGGAAATATCCTTTCCAACTCCGTGCCGCTTGGCTGGTTAATTTTTGAACGACCCTTAAAGATCTACCAGTTCATAAAATCTAAAAAGTATTTAATTTCCTTTTTCTAACAAGAGTTGGCTTCTTTTTATGTTCAGAAATAATTATTGATAAGCTTATCTAATCTTTAAAGAAACTTTCCTTTTAAGAATGCTCGAAGTCTTTCATTAAAAATTATCGTTATATAAGCGATAATTTTCCCAAAGAACAGAAAAGGAAATTTGATTTTTTTTTCTTTTTAGATGTATAAAAATGGACATTTTGCTCTTTGTTTGAGATTCTTTGCGTTGAAACTTAATTTCCACTTTTTTCGATTTCGCTATCCTTTTTTTTTATTTGAGAAGAAGAATCTTTCCTGTACTGATAAATCCTCGAGATAAATTGCCGCACGGTTTAAAAATGTAATTTAAAAATAAAAAGAAGGGATTCACGGATAACGATGAAAAAACTTTTAGAATGAATTTGCCTTATTCGTGTGGTTTTTAGCGTGCGTTTAGAGTTTTTTCTATTACGTCACGTTTTCCAGTTAGGCGCATAGAGACTGCAATGTTAAAGTAATGTGCGTGAAGAGAAGCGGCTGTAATGTCAAAGTATCCATTTTTTGGGCTACAAGAAAATTTATTAGGCCCCAAACAAGAAATCTGTTCGTGATAGAAAAAACAGAGGTCAGATACGGATTCAACACAAAAAAGAATAAGAATAAGCTCTTATTGCTAACGAAGTTTTTAAAAAGTTATTTTTTGTTGGTCTGCGTTATTTAAACTAAATTTTTCTTCATAAATAATGTTTTGTTGCATCTTTTAATATTTCATCATTTTTAGATTAAGAGGAACGTGTTCGTTTTTTCTTTTTTTCTTCCATGATTGAAAACGACGCTAAGAACAGATTTTATGGAAATTATGTTTTCATAATTTTTTTGCACTTAAGTTAACAGCTGCGAAATGAATTGTGTGATTAAGCAGACCGATGGTTTTGAGTGCACCTTTTATGATGGAAAATTTATGACCTCATGTCGAGGATTTTTGAACAAACCTTTTAAAGTCCCACTTTTAATTTGTTTCATTTTATTGGCACCTTTTAATTAAAAGCTTTTATTAGTCGTTCTTTAATTGTTCATTATAGAGTTAAGTTCATTACGGATAAAATAGGTGCCTTTTTATATCGAGATATTAGTTGTGAAATTTATGACATAATAATTATTCAACTTGAACCATCATGAACTGATGGTTTTCATAGCCGATAATATTTCCTCAAAATAACAGTTTCTTTATGTTTCGCAAATTATAGACAAGTGCATTTATTTTACAGGAATAGTCAAAAAGGAAGTGAATGGTTGTAAGGTTGAATTTTTTCCCTCACTTTTCTGAATTAACCATTAGTTCAACTAGTTAGTTACGGTCGATGAAGAATTTTGTCTCTGTACATCTTCTGATATCAAGTGTGTGAATATTTTAGGATTCACAGATCGTATTATTTGTCAAAATTTAACTTGGAGTATTTTTATTTCGATTAAATTCATAAAAATTATAAATGAAACAAAAGCAAAATAAAATTGCCAAGCTAAGAATGCCTAAATCTGAAACTAGTATCTAAAATAAAATTTAAATTTCATACATTAGAAAAATAAGAAACATAGTAACATTAAGTAATATTATGTACAATGTATGACTTGAAACAAAGTGCAGTATTTGAAAAAAAAATTGGCACTCTCGTTTTCGAAGTAATGCCATTTGCCAACGTTCATACATTTTGTCGAAGGCAGGCTGTAGACCTTTATTTACCACCTTCTTCAGAACTTCCGTCACAGCCAGCTTGATCTCTTCCGCTGATTGGAAATGATGGCCCTTAAGCTCTTTATTCCGGGAAAGAGGTAAAAATCACATGGGGCAGATGAGTGGAAGTACAGTTACTCCGTGTTTTTTCCGATACTTCTGCACAAGAAACGATGATAAACTAGTGCGTTATCATCGTGAAGCATCCATGATTTGTCAGTCCAAAGTTGTGGACATCACAAAGCGTTATCATGATTTGCGGCGAGTAGCGTTACGCAGACGTCACAGAATGTCCACATGCATGTTTTGCCGCTTAATGTGACACGCATGTTTGAACATGTGCCAAAACACGTGCTTTATATATATCTGGCAATAATATGTTGGTGCACAAAACTGAAAAGCCTCAAGATGATCAAAAGAACTTTTTGAACCTATCTCGCATTTACGAATTAACGGTGGAAACGGATTATTGGTGATCATTAATTATCTCCCTTTCGCTATTACACTATTGTGATAATCACTATTTCATTAAAAATAAAAAAAATATTTCAACTTAAAGAATTCTATAAGAAAAATCCGGATTGAACGATATTTGGTAATTGATCTTTAATAAAATGAAAAAATATTCCAGTATCTCAATTAGATCATTTACCAAATAAAAATGAACTAAAAATGAAAAAATAGGAATACTATGAAATTATATTCAGTATATAATTTAGCGAAAGGTACTCGAAAAATAACAGCAGTTTTATTATATTTTTATCAGCCGATCAGCAGCATTTTTCCTTTAACTCTTGAGGAATGCTTTTAACTGCATCCTTCATCTCCTGCGTACGAGGCGATCGTCTACGCTGAAGTGGCCTCTTCAATCCTAGGAACAAGTGAACTGCAAGTGATAATCCCTGGAAGAGGCAACACAGAGAAACATAAAGATGTGACAACAATTTTTCCGCGCCTGTGCTATTCTGTTCACTCGCAAAAGTTGAAGCTTCTAGTTCGAGGATGGTCTTTAAAATTTTATTTATCCAATAATGAGCTCTACAATTTGAATCAGCTAATTAAAATTTCCAAAAAATTAACTGGAAGTGCGCAACCTGGAAAACGATTTTAAAAATTTGTG
This sequence comes from Rhysida immarginata, assembly GCA_023313115.1. NCBI lineage: Eukaryota > Metazoa > Arthropoda > Chilopoda > Scolopendromorpha > Scolopendridae > Rhysida > Rhysida immarginata. The sequence continues at coordinate 1,766,780 of JAHWFO010117521.1, forward strand.
GCAGGCAAATTTCAAAAGTATGAGAAAATGAATGAAAATTTAAGCAGCATAGGAGTTGCCCATTTCCAAATGTATATCGTCGATGAAAATTCAGATATACAGGGTGTTTTTGAATTGAGTACAGATTTTTTGGGAGATGATAGAAGAGGTCCTTAGAAGTATTTTTTGTCATATGAACATGGGGTCCCCGCAGCTCCGTTTACTTACAATACTGCATTGAACAATCAAATGATACCGGGACGCAGTGTGCGTTGGTAGGCCTAGATTACACATGTAAAAAGTACATCAAGTGAACATTTTAAAACAAATCTTTACCTACTGCTTCCCAGAATGTGATTAGTTCATTTACATATGGACTAATCGTATTTTACAAAGGGCTGGATACCATGGAATCTCCTTGACGAAGTTTGTCCTAAGACTTTTCAACAAACAAGCACGTGCACCTTGAAATTTCTTTGCAAACAATTACTTTAAAATTTATTACAGTAGATTGCTTGTGTTAATTGTTAAAAATAAAATAATCTAGGCCTACCAATGCACACTGCGTCCCGGTGTCATTTGATTGTTCAATGCAGTATTGGAAGTAAACGGAGCTGCGGGGATCCCATGTTCATATGACAAAAAATACTTCTAAGGACCTCTTTTATCATCTCCCAAAAAATTTGTACTCAATTCAAAAACACCCTGTATAAATGTCATCTGAATATTGTGAATCTGAAAGAATAATATATTTTCGTGCAAAATATTGTCGTCTATAGCGAAAACTCAAAAAAATCATCGTTAGGAACTTATTTCTCTTCAAACGAAAACCTATCACCAAAAATGGATGTAGAAAATATTAAAGAAAAAATACCTCTTTAATTTTTTTAATTAAATAGTTAATTGTTGATTAAATTTGCTTCATCATTAATTCATTTTAAATTTTCGTTGCTTATTAATAAAAATTGCCTCAGCTATCTCTCTGCAAAGCTAACCAAGAACAGCAGTCACTCCGATTTCTTGAATAAACTCTAGGTTAGGTTAGGTTACGTTACGTTACTTCCGACTCAGGGTTCTAAAAAGTTCCGGCCGGCTGTAATTGAAGCACTAACGGAACTCTTTTTGGACATGCTGTATTGAAAAAAAAATATTCCGCACAGATTGTTCAATTATATTACGTTGCAAACCCTCTATATCCTTTATACCGGGTGATCCAAAAGAGTGTTACATTTTTTCATGAAACTATATAATAATTGTTTTGCCGTGACGTATTCTTTAGCAAAACAATTGTTTGCGCGTGCCTCGTGATTCTTATGAAAGCATTGAATTGCTGGAAAGCAAACACTGAAAATGTCGTTAACAATGTAAAAAAAGTAACACAATTTTGGTTCACTCGGTATGTAATCACTATACAAAGACCTCAAACTACTATGCATTGATCATATTACTTGAGGAAAGGATGCAAAACTGTTTTACATATTCATAATATTTATTACAGATTATTGCTTTACTTTCTTCGTTTAGCGTACAATCATTCGATCAATACTGAGAGGAAAAGAAAGAATCGCTCAGTCTATGTACGTTATTTCAAGTATTAGCGAGTACACAACTGCTAAGCAAAGAATGCTTTTTGTATCATTAGTGATGAGCTTGTTTCCAAAACTACAGTCTGTTAAAACATGGGGGAAAATTTAAAATTTAATAAAAAAAAATATGAATATGCAAAACAGTTCCTGTAAATCATTCCATTATACAGTTTTGATAAAGCAAAAAATTTGTTCAACAAAGCTGTAACATAAAATCTATATACTAAAACTCTTGCATGTGTTTATTTATTTATCTGCAATTCTATCTCCTCCTAGACGGTTTGAGCTAGCGACTTGAAATTTTCAGGACAGGCTTATCAATAAAGGAGCTGCTCTGTCGCCAAAAATCAGCCCCCTACGACCCCCCCCCTTCCCCACTTTCGGGGGTTTTCATTTAAAATTATCTGCTTTTGCTTTTTAATTCCCCTCAACAGATGGCGCGGGCGGGCGAAGCCGCGGGTAACAACTAGTTATCAATTATAAGTGCAAATTTTGAGTACCGTATAATACAAGAGAATGCATAACTAATTTTAAAAGCAGAGCTTACATAATTCTTTTGAAGGAATGGGAATGGGGCATGAAAAGGGGCATATTGAACCTCTGGTCTCTCATTTGTACCGATTGCACAAATTTGATAATACAAAACAGCATCATTTCAAAATTTATAAACAAGAAGAACAGTACAAAAGGGAAAGTTAATTCAGGACGAAAAACTAAACAGTCCACCAGGGACAAAAAAAACATCATCCGACTAATTTCTAAAAAACGTACTTCTGAAAGCAGAATTCAAAAACAATTGCAATTAAATGCTGCAAGGCAAACTGTGCTGAATGTAATAAAGAATAATGGTAATTTTAAATATGTTACATGAAGGGCCTAAACCAATGGTTACTAAACTTCACATCGAGACACGATTACAATGGGGAAGTTGCATGAAAATTTTAAATTATTGTTTTCTATAGTATTCGTTATCAATATCAAGGAATAGTAATTCGTTTGTGAAAAAAAATTATAGTTATTTTTTAAAAAAATGTTAGAGTTGACACCACAAGAAAACGGTACGTCATAGCCTGGGAGTAATATGATGTCACTTGCCTGCTCCCCACTATCAACGACAATGGTTAAAACCTTGAGATGGAGCTCAAGTACACATAAAACCATTACGTTTGATGGCAAGTGACGTCAGATATCGTTTTCGTTGGGAGGCGTGGTTTCACGTTTTTAGTGCTAATTTTAACAGGTTTCTTTAATATTTCTAATAAATTTAACAATGATTTCGTATTCAGCATAACACAAAACGGTCTGGGATATCTTCCAAGCGTTTGAAAATGTATTTTATACAGCGCTACCGATAAAACAAGCGCTCAGCATTAAAGACGAAGCAACCTGGGCTGAGTTCTGCGAAAAAATGTAAGCCCGCCTTGAAACTGATCACTGATCTTCAGGGATGAACCAACTTTTCACGTACAGTAAAAGTGGACCTCTATAATATCAACATATTGCGGACCGAGAACTCCCATATAAAAGTAGAGCACGCAAGTGGGGATAACACCAAAGATCGACGATTAAAGTTTTCAATAATTCGGCAGAACCGTACATTACTATATTCTGGTCCCTGGATATCGGAAGAAATGTGCCATGAAAATGGCATTTGTCTGGAAGACCAGTCGTTCGCATATTTTGTTGAATCCTTTGTTAAGAAAAAATATGTTAAAAAGTAATAGTTTCATAACCTTAGTTTGTAGTTATGTTGACAATGATGAAAGTAGTGAACAGAAATTCATTGAAAGCAGTGACGACGCTTTTAAGAAGAAGATGAAAGCAGCCAAAGTGGTTTATTGCCTTGATCTTTTTATAGAAATCCCGCACATGTATTTTCCTCAACGCACCTGCACACCTTTACCATTCTTAATTTGGTCAAGGACGTCAAACAGCCATAAGTAAAGATATTCATCCAGATTCAATTTGAACTTCTAATTGGCACTTATCTACAGAATCCTCTAGTAAGCAATTGTGGAGTTCTACAGATAAACTACAATTATCAGTGAATTAATAGGAAAGTAAATGGCCTAGACTGAATTTTGATGCGGGTTTCTTTTTTGTAGAGTAATAATTGAATGATCTTAAGAGGGTTTTTTACACGCCAAACCTTAGATGTTTTAAATTATTGATGAAAATAGGAAAGAAAATTCCACAGTCTGGATTCGAACCAGGAACCTTCTGCTCACCGTGCAGACGCGTCAACCAATTCGCCACTGCGGATATGAAAACATTAACGCTATCTACATGTCTTTAGAGCTGGTTGGAGCAGTACCCAGTTCCAGGCTGGGACTAGATTTTGTTCTTTTGTTTGTTCAAACCGAGGGTGCTTCTTGTAAGTGAAAAATGCTTTTTGTTATTTAAGCTTCTAATAAAAAGACTTTGGCAGATTTTTCTACATAAAAGAACATGACAACATTCTCTTGAGCCGATCCTGTGACTTTCCACTTCTGGAAGCCGTCGGGATGCGGGTTCAGATCCCACTGTGGCAGTGATATTTGTATTTGTTTCAGGAATGTGTAAAAGTAAGTTATATGGTATTGTATCAAGATTATAGTAAGGTAATAGTAATGTACGATGACCTAGATGTAGGACGTGACCAAAATCCTAAGGAACCAACACTCTCTTGATAAACTAGAATTAGGATTATTCAGACCTAAACAGCATTATTTGTTGCAGCCTAATCAAACTTGATATTTTGAGTTAGTTTTCAGATTGTGTGCACTTTACCTATATAAATTAGATTGACTTTTACAGGCAAACATTAAAAAGAATGAGAAAGTTTCTGAATGTCTTAATTAGCGTGTGGCAGGCCTAGGATTACCTAATACTAATGCCAGCAAAATCCGCAATTATAAATTTTGTATCCTTCCTAAAAGATGTTTACAACCCATATATTAATTAGGTTTACGGTAGCAACGGATTATGCCGATAACATGTACATAAATTTACGCTTTTTTGTGGCCCACCACATAAATTATATACAAGGATGAAAATCTAACTAAATATTAATAAGGCTAATAATTTTTATAAAAAAAATTACGCTACGAAAAACTTTTAGTAGTACCAAAAACTTAAAAAGTATGAAGAAGAAACAGGAAACGAAGAAAATAAAAAGGGGAGCATCGTCGTTATTTTAAAAGGTTAATTAGTGTGCTCCTTTACATTTTTGGATTTGAATCGTTCCTTCTTGAGATCTCTTAATTGAATTTGTTTTAGCAAATGCTTTCTCCTCCTCGCCTGTTTGGTTCTTTATTTTCAAACACGATTCCACATTAATTAGAATGAATGATTGCTTTTACCCGAGGAAAGAAGATTTAACCTTGATTTCCTAGCGACTTGGCACCCAGCGCTCTTTCTCTCTTCCCTCTTCCTATTGATTTCAGGCTAATTTAATTTAAGCGTATTTACGTCATTGATCGCCGAATACGATTTCCACGATAAATTTCAAATTTAGAGACAGGTTTTGGGAAGGGTAAAAACATGCATTTCCAATTAGCCATACAAAGCTGAGTTATGAAAATTGCCTTTCTGTCTATTTAATGATTTTTTTAATTTTTATTAAAAAGTCTTTATAATTGACATTTACTCCTTTTATGATTATCGACAATTATCTGAAAAATTTCTGAATACATATACCCCTGTTTACATTTATTTAGAGTAGGTATCCAATGAAGAAAGTTTTTATATTTATACAGGGCTACTATAAGTGATTTATTCGATTTCAAAACATTGCATTTCTCTAAAGTTATACACATACAGATATAATTGATACATGAACAGAACCGCACCCTCACCAAGTTTCCTGCTGGTCACACGACACACGGTCAACTGACATGTGTGGTCGACCGGTGCTTTTCCAATTTCATAGATAATCACTGCCCTTAAACTGTCAATACCACCACAAAATGCACGCTGCACTGCAATAATACTTACATCTCGCATATTCCAACACACACACATACTCTTTTTCCTTCTTTGTCGCCATTTTGTACAGGCCGGCCAGGTGGCCGAGAGGACTAGGGCGTAGGCTTTCTAGTACTCGAGTCCGCCTGGTCGTGGGTTCGAATCCCGCCGTGGGCATGGATGTTTGTGTTTGTCCCGGGCTGCGTACTGTTATAACTTGTGTAAAAGGCGCAAAATGACCTTAGTAGTCGACGCCAAGTTTCTAATAAACCAACCAACCAACCATTTTGTACAGGCACTGCACTCTTGCTGCGAACCGGTTTTCATGATGAATGTATCATTTATATTGGCATGTGTAATACGTTGGAAAATTCAGTTTTTGAAATCGAGTGAAGCCCTTACTAAGCAGTTTTCATATGAAAACAATCTGCATCGAGAATATCAAAAATAGACCTCTCTAAAAATGTCTCTGAGTCAGATGTATTGAGCTTACAATATATTGAGGGCGTGGAAAAAAACAGCATTGGCTATGATAGTTTCAGTACCAATTCATGGTATAAATTGAGCCTCTTTTTGTGTCTGGTTAAGAAAAGCCCATAAGCGGCGTCCGTCAAAAAATGTATACACACTTCACAGATTTTTTCTATGGACTTTTCTTATCATCAAAATAGAAAGTTTACACCTCAAGAACAATTATTGCATGCTTTTAACAAGGACGAGCTCGACCGAAGACGACCCATTAAGTAGAGAGAGCTTACTTCGATGAGAGTTTGCCAGAACAATGGATAGGCGTTCGCAGTAATGAGAAGTGGCTGAAAGCTAAGCGCAATCATTTTTGAGCACCACTTGTTAGGACCGGTAGGTACTTATGTTTTCACAATGCGCGTCAGTCCGTCTGTCTGTTTGTGATGTAGCGTTCCAACGCTTCCGAATTACCGAATTCCGTTTCCGCCATTCGATAACTTAGGCAAACAACACTCTGGGTTCGTTGGCTGAGCAAAATTGGTGACCTACTTCCAGTTCAGAAGGTCACAAATAAACAGAGGGGACCATGTTTTTCACTATATAATTCCATGTGTAAATGGCCTATGCATTGAACAATGCATTTCTCTCTTTGCCATTCGATAGCTAAAGCAAAGAGAATGCTTATGAATTTAAGTGAAGACTCATGATGGTCTTCCTTGGTGGTCAAAATCAGTCAATATTGGCTCAATGGTACGCGTTGCAGTGGTATCATTATAATACCATTGGAAACATTCAATTCTAATATATGCCATTTAATACCGGGTGGGCAAGAAATAACGTGAGGTGTTCAGAGCTCGCTAGCAGGGATTCTATTAGGCCAAATGCAGTACATTTTGGTGTATATACTAAGTGGAACATGCAGTTTCGATTTCTGCTATAAAAAAAAAGTACCAAAAGTCGCCATAGGGGGCGCTTATTTCAAGAAAACAATGAATACATTTGCATAAGCGCGTTCCATGTTGAGCAATCATGACAATAAAAGGCAAGGCTGAGGATTTCCCATCATTCACGAACGAATGGCCTGACGATGACGCTTACTATGCCTGACCGGGCGTTATTAGTCAAGTTGTTTTATCAGAAGAGCGACAATGCAAGTGCTGCCCTTCGTGAATTCCGGCGATTGAAAACGTTACGAAGAGGATCGATGAGCATATCTAACTTATGGAAAATGATTGAACGATTTGAATCTACCGGAACTCTAGGAGTGCAAACAGGCCGGGGAAGAAGTTGCAACTGCTGTTGTGGAACAGGAGATGACTACTGTGCAGGGTACCAGCAGTGCACACGCAATAGCACGCCAAACAGAAATCCCATATTCGACGTTGAGGAAAATATTGCATAAGATATTGACATTTTATCCCTATAAACTCACACCTGTTCAACAATTACTTCCTGGAGATGAACGTACCCAAACTGACTTTTCGTTGAGATTTTTAGCACGTATGGAAGTGGATGATGCATGGCCATGGCAAATTTTATGGAGTGACGAGGCACATTTTTATTTGAATGGTGATATCAATACCCACAACTGCCGTATTTGGGCTGCATCAAATCCACAAGTGTGTCTGCCAACTCCTATGCATTCATCGAAACTAACAGTATGGTGCGGCTTTACTGCGTCTTTCATCATCGGCCCGTACTTTTTTGAAGAAATCCGTCCCCGTGGATCGGTGACTTGTTCCGTCAATTCTGCCAGGTATGCCGATATGCTTGAGAATTTTGTAGGAAAAAGGTTGTCTGGATTCTACCATTTTTATGCAGGATGGTGTGCCACCGCACATCGGACGTCAGGTGCAGCAGATCTTGCGAGAACGTTTTTCAGACAACAGAATAATTAGTCGTGCATTTCCCATAGTATGGCCACCCAGGTCGCCTGATCTCAACCCTTGTGATTTTTGGTTATGGGGATATTTGAAAAGCCTTGTGTATCAAGCACATGTTCCTGACCTCTCAACCTTAAAGGATCAAATAACCTTACTTATCAGACTAATTAATGCAGATATGCTGCGAGCTGCCGTAGAAAATGTCGTGTACCGCATGCAGCTATTGGAACAGCACACTGGTGGTCATATTGAAACACATTTGTAATTAAAAATAAAACATTGTTTATTGTTGTTACTAAAGTTGGTTTGTACGGTATTTGTTCATTTGACAATTAGGTATTCATTGTTTTCTTGAAATAAGCGCCCCCTATGGCGACTTTTGGTACTATTTTTTTTTTTTTTTGCAGAAATGGAAACTGTATGTTCCACTAAGTATATACACCAAAATGTACTGCATTTGGCCTAATAGAATTCCCGCTAACGACCTCTGAACACCTCACGTTATTTCTTGCCCACCCGGTATATCAAACAAATTGTAATGACGTGTCATGAAGGTTTCTAACGTAAAATTCATGCTAGTCAAAATTAGTTTAATGGTACGTATTGTAATGGAACCATCATGGTACCATTGGAAACTTTCAATGCTAAGATATGGCATATAAAATATTAAACAACTTGTAATATACGTGTTATGAATGCGTATAACGTAAAATTAATGACAGTCAAAATTGATTCAATGGTACGTGTTTTAGTGGTAACATTTTGGTCCATTGGAATTTTTCAATGATATTATATGGTATGTAACTTATCAAACAATTTGTAATGAGGTGTCATGAATGAATATGACGTAAAATTAGCGATAGTCAAAGGTATGGTTCAAAGGTACGTTGTTTAGTGGTACCATTATGGTCCTTTGGAAACTCTCAATGCTAAGATATAGCATGTAATATATGAAATAGCTTGGAATGACGTGTCATGAATTAATATGACGTAAAAGCTAATGCTAGTCAAAAATTTTTTCAATGGTACGTTTTGTAATGGGAACAATATTGTAGGGCAAATTTAGGGCGTATTATTGGTAGAAATATGAATAACAATGCCTATATATGATGATGTAACAATGTATTACGTTTCATTGCGGAGGCCTTCGCTCTCGATGGTTACGCCTGGGCACCCAAAAATCACCTGGCCATAGTAGCCTTTCATTACCAGATGATTTTTGAGTGCGCAGGGCCTGTCTTTCTCGTTAGGTGCGTCTCATTAGAAATTTTAATAACTCCGGTGACTCAAATTGAAAATGGGAGTTAACCTGAGTCGCACTCCAAGCGAATAAAAAAACGAACTTCGAATGATTCCGAGCGCGCCCTGATGTAGGAAGTCAAGGGAGTTAACTCCGAGCGAAAAAGAAACGGAGACCGAATGACTCCGAGTGAATAAGTGAACGCACCCTAGGTGATGCTGCCTCAACTGGCTGCTAACAATTAAAATTTCCGTTTCCATTTTAGGCATTCTTGCTAAGAAAATTTAACAACGTCTGGCAATTGAAGTCAGAAACTTAATTGGATATTCTCAATTTTTCTTTCGTTAGACAGAGTGCAAGTGTGGCTTGAGGTATATTCATCTAACTTAAGACCATCCAGTAGCTCGAAAGATCTACGAATTTATAATGTGGGAATAAAGAATAGTGCAATGAATCTTTGACTAAAGTCTAGGGTGAAGTTGTCGATAACAGCGCGTCAAGCACGGCTAAAATATCTCCAACATTGAAGATGACATGATGTTGCTGACTAATTTTCGCGCATTAGGAGGAGCGAATGATAAAAGTGATGAAACGCTACTGAGCGAATGCCGTGTGTCTCAAAAGTCGCGAGCCAAATGGATTAATCGGTTGCTTTGATTTTGTAGGTGAAATAGTGAAGTAGAGGAATAATGCTGACACCGGAACAACGTAGAGCTGATACTTCTTTGTGGAGATCACAACAGAACATCTCGAGAAGCTGCAGACGAATTTCATCGCCGGCACCCTGATATTCCCAAGCCCACCAGCTACACTTTTACCCGTGACAGAAGAAAATTTGGATCGTGTGAGACATTGTCTTCGAGTGCAATGTGCACATTTTGAACATGAACGATAAGCTTGCGAAATCGTGTGCACATAAAGCCAACATTCATAAACTTTTCATATGGCACGCGACTTTTGAGACACTTCCTGAACACGCTAAAGAATGACATTAATCATCTGCCTTAATTAAAACTAAGAAGAAAATTTCTGCCGTTAAACTCATTCTGCTTGTTTGTATTAGAAAAACTTATTCTTGGCTAATTTCAGCTTTAGAGACTTAAAATTCTTGAAACTTTACAAATATTTAAAATTTGTAGCGTGAGCATCTGTACCCAAGCAGAATTCAAATTTATTTCTTGAAACATAAGTAGTTTTAATAATGAATGCTAAAGGATTAAGCTTATTGGAAGCACGAGAAAGCACCCTTTTCTTTGCAGTAAATCCCAAGAGATTATAACACTATTCGTAAGTTTAAATTAAAGAAGACTTTTACCGGGGGTTGGATGGTGATGGCCTAGAAGACGAGAATATAAATGAAGAATTCAAAATGGAACTGTTAAAAATACTTATTTATCATATAAAAGAGATGCGTATATTCTAAACCTTATTTAGATCTTCTAAAGGAACCAAGGGATCAATTATATACCACCAAATCAGTTATTCTTCCGTTCCTTTAGTTTCATTGTACCTTTCATGGAAGCATTGTATACGCAGTTTTCGCTTAGTAATCAAAATCAGAGGATTTGTAAATGTTTCCATGTCCCATTAAACATTATACATTATTTATAAGGTTTCCTAGGAAATGCATGTATTAATGGCTAGCAATTACTATGCTTTAAATAAGTCGACCAACTATGTTAATCCCATTGGGTGGTCCATACCCTCGGGCATTTCTATTGAAAAATACTAATGGCAGTTGTTTTTGAACAGTCAACAAATGAAATCGCCCTTCTCTGCAGTGATTCAAAATATTTTCTCCATTTACATGAAAATGAGTTAAAGTAGAGATAGGAGCAGACCCTTTTATATCCATCCGTTTACTTTACTTTATAAGAGTTAAATTTAAAACAGTGTGCTAATCTGATCCTCATTGTTTAAAACTGTAAAGCCAGCCTTGGTGATATGATTCTCCTAAGACGCGTCAAAGTTGGAAAGAAAGGAAATTCCATAATGCAAAGTTAAATAATTTAACTCTTACGAAGGAAATATTTCTAAAATTTTGAAAGATATTTTAGAATATAATATCCCCTTAATGTTTCAAACCTTACCCAGCTCCAAAAGTGAAACAAAAAAAAAGGAGTTAAGAAGCAATTCAATTACAGCTGCTTAGAAAGGTGTCGTGTCTTTATTATTTATTCCTTCGGTAATGAGGCGAGATTAAGCCTAACACTTATTCCTGGCCCAAGGGTGGATGGGGGTGTTTCTTATCTACGAACGCTGTCTTAGCAGTTCATTATGAAACACTCATTACCATTACATACGCTGTAATTTAAAATTCTTATCTTAGCTATTTAAGAATGGGACTCGTTTTTATTTTCCTTCAGAGCTAAAAAAATTTAAATAATTGAATTTAGCAACGTGCTTTTTTTCTTTTTTATAGATGTAATAAATTAAATTTTATATACACAATGTATATAACTAGATATACCCAAAAAATATCATAATTTTAATATTTGGCGGATCCGCTATATTTGTCTTAGCGTATTGTGCTCTTTCGGATGGTAGATGTAATGTGGAAAAAAGATAAAAGGTATTTCCCCAAACATTCGATAAGCTTCCTCCGATGGAAGTTAGTTCCTGAAGAACAACTGCGATCATTTTTTGAGATCAGGTGGCCGAGAGGGCTAGGGCGTAGGCTTTCTAGTTCTCGAGTCCGCCTGGTCGTGGGTTCGAATCTCGCCGTGGGCATGGATGTTTGTGTTTGTCCTGGGCTGCGTACAGATATAACTTGTGTAAAAGGCGCAAAATGACCTTAGTAATCGACGCCAAAATTTCCAATAACCAACCAAACTTATTTTGGTATAGCTAATTAGCTCTCGCAGTTTGTCCGTCTCTTGTAGATTCACCCTGTATACAAGTTTATTCAAAAAGATGGAACAGGTTAGAAATATTTATTTTAACCAAACTCTAAAAGACAGAAAGACAATCCGCACATCATTGCATAAAGGAAAATCCAATGCCATACAGTGACATTGTTTCTTGATTATAGGAAAATGGCGACGTCACAGGAGAAGTCATTTTCTATATTGTAATTTGTTCATATGTTAGGGCAGTTCGGCAAACAGTCGACCTCATCATAAGTAAATTTATGGGGGACATAAAATTTCGTAGAAAATATTCAATATATCTTGAACAGTCTCTACTTTTTCATATGAATCTCCATAGAGTACTTTTTCGTGGTGAATTTTAAGTTTCCTTTGCGTTTCAGTATTGTTTAAGGCTTTCATCAGTAGTTTGGCAGCAGATGACAGTGCTCGCTCTTGAACTTAGTTATCCTCTTCGTTTCTTTTAAAAGATAGTTTTTCTTCAAAGGAGTTTTCTTTCACGTAGCATTCTCTACATACCTAATAATGAATTCTGATGCAACGAGCCGTAGGGAAGAGATGTGCAATAAGCAGAGGACAAATAAACGACCAGAGACAAAGCTTTGAAAGAGGAAATTTGCCAGAGGTTACATTGATGGAGGAGCTTCAGAAATATTGAATAGTCAAAGAAAATCTGAGACAAAATGCACTAAAGGCATAAAAGAGGCACGAAGATCCATTAACTCTAGATGATTTCATACCTTGTAGACGGTCAGCCTAGCTGAGAAATTCATGTTCATTCTAGAAAATATGGACCGCAGAAAACTTTATAGATTTTTGCCGAAGAAATTGAAGGAAGAGCCTCAAGAGAAATACGTTTTTGAGAAAGTTAGTTCTAATAACAAATTCCAAAGTACCATTGCCGAATCCGAGTGAAACATCTCTAAACTAGAGCTGTTGTTAAGAGTTGTTTCACTCTGCTTCCACGTTATGTTGTCTAGAGTATCTCTGAATCAAAGTCTCATTGCCAAAATTATAAAAAAACTATTTTATTTCATTCACCATTTATTGATACTTTGTACCATATCCCATTTATATTTTAAATAACAATATTATTAACTGTACTGTTAAACATGATAGAAAGATCAATAAACTGCGACAAAAAATACGCTCATCTATATATATATATAAATGGATGTATGTATATATGTATGTTTATATGTATGTATGTAAGTACAGTAGCGCTCAAAAAATAGTACACTTTATGTTTTATCATTATAACTTCTAAAGTATTGAATTTTAATTAAAGAATTTGTAATAATATATAGACTGCATAAATATTTGAATAATGAAAGAAATTCAAACTCTTTAGAGTTAATTAGTATTTGAAGACTCATCCATTATTGATAGAGGTGAGTTCATAAAATAGTACACACTGAGTTTTATGTAGATTTTTCTCATATTCTCTATATTGATGTTGACATTTTGCTGTTGCTGACAATATTTAACATGTCGCTTCGAGTTCATCTGTCATCTTCAATAAAAAAGCACATTATAGATGCAATCAACAATGGCAACTCGTACACCTCAGTTTCGGAGCAATTTCAAGTTCCAAAGTCCACGGTGGCAAGAATTTTTCAGCGTTTTTGCACGCAAGGATATGTAACTCGTAAGCCAGGGTCGGCCGACCAAAATCAACAACTCCACGAGAAGATAAAGTCTTGATACGGCTGTCTAAGGCTGACCCGAAGAAAACTGCAGTTGACCTTAATAACGGAATGGCAACCTTCCATAATGTTAACGTAGTGTGAGTACCACGAAAAGATGTCTGAGAGATGCAGATTTCTTTGGCAGATGTCCCGTGAAAAAACCTTTGATCTCCAAGAAGAACCGGATAGCCCACCTCAAATTTGCCAAAGATCATTTGAAGTGGACATCCAAAAAATAGAATAAAGTGCTTTTTAGTGATGAATCGAAGTTTTTACTATTTGGGTCTGATGGTATCCAGTACGTACGCCGTCCTGCAAACCATAGATTTGATCCAAAATACTAATTACCAACCGTTAAACATGGTGGAAGATCCACTATGGTATGGGGTTGTTTCAGTCATAAAGGGGTAGGCCTGCTGATAAAGATCGATGGAATAATGGACAAAATAGTATATAAGAATATCTTAGAGCAACATATGCTTCCTTTTGCCAAAGCAAATATGCCTCATGGATGGATTTATCAGCAAGACAATGATTCCAAACAGTGATGGAATCAGAGACAACAGATTGCATCGAAACTGTTGTTAAATTCTCTGAGCAGCTCCTTTGAGTCTCGTCGGAATTCTGGGTTGGAGAGTATGATTTGCAACAACCCGAAGCGATGTTATCTTCGTTGAATCAGATCACGTGACCCGTTTGTGAATAAAAAATGGTGGCGACATATGATGCGAAGAACCCACGGTGGAGATATCGAACCACTCTACGTAATAAACTACTTTTGCCCACTTTTTAGGTAGTAAATAGAAATAATAGCCCACAGCTCAGTTAAAATATCTTCGTTATTTCTTCTTTTACCGATTAAAATTCTTCTCGTAAAAATTCAGAGCCGTAGTGAGGAGAGGGGCCTACCCGGGCCTCAGCCCAGCGCCCTTGCATAAGGGGAGCCGCCGGAGCTGTACAGAATACATTAAGGGGGCACAAAATAAAATTAGGGAGTACAGTTTGCCCAGGGCCCAATTTACTAAGCTATGGCACTTAACTAAGTCGTTGAATTGATATAATTCAACTGCAATGTCAGCTATATTTGTTTTGCTGATGACTGTTTAGGCATCAGTCGTGTTGTTAAATAGCACTACCGTTGACTACAACACTCGTTGCATCAGTCAACGAAAGCGATGACTTTAACAACACGCGGAGAGATGCGACAGGAGCGGGTGAAAACGGGAAACCGCTGACGTCATGATTGTGACGTCGGCGACGCTAGCGATCCTGGTGAATTGGTTGGGCCCAAGTATCGTTTCCATAGCAAATCTGTAATATTTTATTAAATTATTCACCAATGTCCTTTTTACAATACAATAATTCTATTCGTATAGAATAGAGCCGACTTTCGGATATCTTCAGTATTCATTTACAACTGATATTTTTTTATTTTATTTTATTTTTAAATTTTTTACAATGCAATTTTTTAAAAATATTCAATAGCACATAGTACCGTGATTCCGACCCCAGTGCATCAATCAAAACCAAACGAAATAGAAGGTGGACATGCCCATAGTAAGCTATATTCCGAATTTTAACCTTCTATCTTAAAAAATCTAGAAATTATGAAGGGGGCGGACGGACATTATGTGCTATTTAGGTACATAAAGGAGTGAAATTCAGTATCCAGAGTCATCTAGGCAAGATCTACATTACAATGAAGTTTAGGGCAAATTGTTCCAGTGGGTCGGAGTTGCGAGGGTGGCAGTCGCTTGGTCTTTAGAACTATGACAATATATGGCATGTCATTCCATCGGAAATGATGAGAAAGGAAAGAAGATACGAGCTTTTTACAATATATACGAGGGGAGTTCAATAAGTAATGCATCACATTTTTTTTCTCGGCCAATTTTGGTTGAAAAAACTGGACATTTCTTGTGGAACATTTTCAAACATTTCCGCTTCGTCTCGTAAAGTTTCATTGACGTCCGATATGTGACAGCGCTATAGTGAGCTTTTAAAATGGCGTCTACAATGGAGGTGCGTTCCAGACAACGGGCAGTGATTGAGTTTCTTTTGGCGGAAAACCAGGGCATCTCAGATATTCATAGGCGGTTGCAGAATGTCTATGGTGATCTGGCAGTGGACAAAAGCACGGTGAGTCGTTGGGCAAAGCGTGTGTCATCATCGCCGCAAGGTCAAGCAAAACTGTCTGATCTCCCGCGAGCTGGCGGGCCGTGCACAGCTCTGACTCCTGCAATGTCGGAACATGCGAACACTCTCATTCGAGCAGATCGACGGATTTTCATCTGTTTGGCCCAATGAAGAACACAATCCGTGGGACGCACTACGCGGATGATGAAGCAGTTATTGATGCAGCACGACGTTGGCTCCGACATCAACCAGTGGAATGGTACCGTGCAGGTATACAGGCCCTCACTTCAAGGTGGCGTAAAGCCGTAGCATTGAATGGAGATTACGTTGAAAAATAGTGTTGTGTAGCTAAAAGATTGGGGAATAACATGGTGTATTTGAATGCTGAATAAAACAACCCCCTTTTTCAGAAAAAAATGTGTTGCATTACTTATTGAACTCCCCTCGTACATATTAAGTTCGAGAAAATCAATTTTTTTATTTAAAAAAACTTGGGGGGGAGGTAAAAAGTGCAGATAAAGGGGTAAAAATAGATGACCGCAGGTTCTGCTATTTGCCTACCCTACTGGGGGGAGGGGGATTTCTTGTCTATAAATGTATTTCTGCTTCATTGCTAAAGCTCCTCTTTGGAATGTTTACAAAATTTTATTTATTTATTCTGGATATGCGATCTTATGCTTCTTTTCAATTCCTCATTTAATACAGAGTTCATTATTCAACTCACGTTGTATTGTACAATATATAATTAAATTATTCACCAATGTCCATTTTACAATACAATAAATTTATTCGTATAAAATAGAGCTTTCATCCTTTCGGATATCTTCAGTATTCATTTACAACTGATTTTTTTTATTTTATTTTATTTTTAAATTTCTTACAATGCAATTTTTTAAATTTTTAAACAATATTTTTATAATCATTGTTAATGATTTTTCCGTTTACATTGTTTTATTTTTCTGAGATTAATATGAGTTTTTGCTAATTATTTTATTATATTTTATTTTACATTGTAATTTTATTAATTTGTATAATATTATCTTTTATTAAGTTTTAATAATATAGTTTTCGTAATCTTTTGATTTTGTTTAGTAATTCTTTTATTTTCTCTTCATTTAGTATTTGGTTGAATAATAAATTGCTATCTACTAATTCCATCTTATTTAATCCACAAGAAATTTTAAATATCATGGAGTTAGTAGATAGCAATTTATTAGTAATATATTGTTTAAAAATTTAAAAAATTGCATTGTAAGAAATTTTAAAAAAAATCAGTTGTAAATGAATACTGAAGATATCCTAAAGGCTGAAAGTCTGCTCTATTCTATACGAATAAAATTATTGTATTGTAAAATGGACATAGGTGAATAATTTAATAAAGTATTACAGAGTTGTTTACAGTTTTGCTATGGGAACGATACTTGGGCCCAACTAATTCACCAGGATCGCTAGCGTCGCCGACGTCACGATCATGACGTCAGCAGTTTCCCGTTTTCACCCGCTCCTGCGCATCTCTGTATTTCTTAATCTATGGCTCTACTCACGTGAGTTGACAAGTCACATGGGGAGAACGAAAAACATGAGAGTTGATTTTCGAGAATACCAATTTTGTCTGATCATTCGTGTTTGTACCACGTGACCCTCCCAACTCATGTGAGTTGCTAACACGAAAATTTCGAGAATAGGGCCCCTGGTCGTGGGTTCGAATCTCGCCGTGGGCATGGATGTTTGTGTTTGTCCCGGGCTGCGCAAAATGACCTTAGTAGTCGACCCCAAAAATTCTAACCAACCAACCAACAGGTTTATTGAAAATTTTCTACGATTATAACGAAATCTGAGATAACGAAAATACGTGTATGTCGAATTATTTTTATAGGCTCTTACACAACTTTTGTTTGGATATAGCGAAATTTTGAAAAATCAACAATTTTTTTGATTTAAATTTGGCATTTGGATTATTAGGAGCAGGTGAAGATTACAGTAGTAGAGAAACAGGAACCATTTCGAAATGCTAGGCCGAAATCATGCCTATTAGAAAATGTTTTGATCTTGACACCAAAATTGAGGTCATAAAGAAAATAGAAGCTGGGAAGGAGAAGAACAGGACATAGCCAACTTATAATACTTAATTAGCAAAAACGGTAAGGATTTGAGAAGCGAAACGATTTATGCATTATCTTTTAAACGTGGTGTTTAATTTGACAATTAAAAAAAAAAATAATGCATAGACCCCATGCTTTACAAGGAAGTCTAAATTTAAGCCGTTTCATCCTTAAATGCTGAAAGACCATGTCATTGTATTCAGCGAATTAGCATTTTCCGTTATAAAACTTTTAAACCTGACACATTAAAAAACTTTTTAACTATTCAAATGTAAAAATATTTCAAGCTGATCTTCTAAGCAGGAAGGTCTTCTTTTCTAATGAAGTTTTACATGTAACACGGTTTTACTCATTATATTTGAATGGAATAAATGACTGAAAGGTTATTAACTTTAAAGTTCAGTGTAATGAATGATTAATAAATTTCTCTGTGTTTGTTCTGAAAATTCATAAAATCTTCGTATTCTGGCGGTATCAAAAGCCACTTCAATCAAAATCTGACGGAAGCAACAATCAAACCTGAACTTTTCGGAAAACTGACTAATAGCCTCGAAAGCATAGCGCTTCTAATCAACAAAACCAAATTTCATTCTTCTTCAGATGACTGGCATCGGCATCATAATGCGAAACAAATCACGTGATCTTTCACTTTGATAATCATTTAATCAAATGTTGAGAGAAGTTCGCTTTTGAGAAATTCGCTTTAGTTCACCGATTTTTCGAACACAGAAATTCGTTTACTGCAACCAAACATTTCATTTAAATTATTGATGAAAATAGGAACTGGTTAGGGCATCAGCTCTATTAGCCGAAGGTTCCTAGTTCGAGTGCAGTTATTAAGGTTCCTAATTATTAAAAACCTCACAGACCATTCATAAGTTATATTTCATTTAAAACGAAATTTTTATTTGTTTTTCAGCCAGGTTTGGTAAAATAATAATCAAATACAATTTGGTATCAAATTAAGCTTAAATCAAATTTCCTAATTACTCGTCCATACACAAAATTTCAGTTTAATTCACTGAATTAAGAACTGAGATAGATAATAAAATACAAAACGAACATAAATACACTATCTGGCCATTTGTCACCGGACACACATACCAGTAAGATAAACAGGACCCTACACAACATCAGTATCCTGTAGGGCGCCTTGCACCGCAATGACATCCGCAACCCTTCGGAAAAGACTTTCCACCAATTTGCGATGCGTATCGGTGGGAATCTTCCTCCATTAATCCTTCAAATTAGCAAATAGCTCAGTGGTGTTCTTTGGGAGGCATGGCCTGGCTCTCAACCGGCTCTAATTCGTTCTTTGGGAGGCTCAAAGGCTCCAACGGGATCGAGGTCTGAACTTTTCGACTGGCCAGTCAAGTTTCCCCACACCCATTTCCTTAAACCAGGTGTTAATAACGCCTGCCCTATAACAGGATGCATTGTCGTGCTGAAATAAGTATGGGCCATTACCAAAGTGATCCCGTAGCAGGAATTGTCCATGGTACGCTTCGGCATTCATGATTCCACGAACTAAAACAAGAGGACCAAGTTCATACCACGAAAAACAGGACCTCCTCCGAATTTCACTGTAAGTACGACGCAGTCCTGTAAATATCGTTCTCTGGGCATTCGCCAAACCCACACACGTCCATCGGATCGCCACAACTGGTACCGGGATTCACGCCAGTGGATGGTTTTCCATTGTTCTGGAGTCCCGCGGCGGCGTCCCTTGCAACACTGTAACCGAAGGATCGCATTTAGGGCTGTGATATTTGGCTTGTGAACTGCTGCTAGTCCATGAAAACCAAATGCGACCATCTCTCGACTGATCGAACACCCAAACCCGTGTGCTCCTGTGATCACCCCTATTTCCTCTACACAAAGTTTGCATCGACTGTCAGCATTGACTGTAGTAGCTGCTATGAGTGTATTCTAACCCGTCAACGTCTTTTATAGGTTATATGATGTGTACAGACGACCCTATGCACATCTGGAGAGGTATTCGGTGACGAAAGGCCAGACAGTGTATAAGGTACCTGAAATATACACTATATGATCAAACGAATCTGAAACGATTTAGCCTCGACTCTAATGTTTGAAACGCCCGGCGATGTGGGTAATCACAGTCTGGAGAACGCTGTTAATAAATCCTTTCCGCTTCAGTAGCATTACCCTGTGCCTAGCCGTAGATGAGGTATGCAAGCAATTTTAAACTCTTTACTTCCTCTACAAAGAATTAACAATGAGGTGGCCTGGACCACCATTTGCCTTGATAACTGCTCTCAGGGGGGCTCTCCACCAAATTTAAATTGTATCATCTGAAAGTGCATACTAAGCTTATTACAAAAAAAGCAGTAGTTGTTTCTGTATTCAGATACAGAAGTGGGGTTACATGATGTGGCCGATCTCGCACCCGAGTTCCAATTATTCCATAAGTGTTCATGGGTTTGAAAATCTAACTCTGGGCATGCTAGTCTAATTCTCAACATTCATAAAAGCAAATAAACTCTGAACGCCGGCGTTTTCTGGAAGGCGCACGACCGTATTTAAACAACAATGGGGCCTCACAAGAATGTGGTCAACATGGAACTGTCTCAAAGATAGAAATCAGCTTCCATCTCATACACCTTCCACTGAAAGTAGGGGGAGGGGGCTGCCAAACTGAGAAAGTGCCTCAAAATTTTAGGTCCACACAATCAAACTTTTCTTTGTGACGCAATGCTGTCGGATAGACACCGTTCAACCTGTCCATGGGATTGCCATATAGCGTATCATGATTCGTCGCACGATAGGACACATTGCCATTATTTAAGATTTCATTTCGTGGATCTTGCCATTTTTGCTAATGTTCAGTGTGTATATATATTTACATGAAAGCCCTAAATTCAGATCTCTCAAACAATTGTCATGATAATGACGATGTAGGTGAAGGCGTCTTAGAATTCGTTGCGAAAATTCTCTGCTAATTCCCTTCAACGGTGGATGACTGTGGACTCGCCTTCTTTTTTTTTACCTGTCTAACTCGCACAGTTGCAAAACCACTAATTAACGGAGATGTCGGGATCCGTTTTGATCATATAATGTATTTCAGGCTACCAACAGTTTTAAGAATAATTTAGAGATGAAGCATGTCAATAGTTTAGTTGAATTATTTCATACAAAGGTTTCTTTAAATCTAGATATATGTCTGTTTATTGCGACAAAGTTCACGCTGCTATACTAACTACGTTTATTTATTCCCTTCACACTGATCAATTCCGTTTACAATTGTGGTTCCCACTACTACGCTTTCTAGCCCGACGAAATGGACGATTGGTTGGTTGGTTTATTAGAAATTTTGGCGTCGACTACTAAGGTCATTTTGCGCTTTTTACACATGTTATATCTGTACGCAGCCCGGGACAAACACAAGCATCCATGCCCACGGCGGGATTCGAATCCATGACCAGGCGGACTCGAGAACTAGAAAGCCTACGCTCTAGCCCTCTTGGCCACCTGGCCGGCCGAAATGGACGAACTGAGCCTTCCAGTTTATTTATGCATTTACTCCAGCGAGGTTTCAAGTTTTTCACCCCTTCTGAAAAGTGTATAAAATAATCGTTAATGGCGGTGAGGACGTCAAAATTCGATAAAAAAAGGTTTGGAAACAAAAAATTCAGTGGGGTAAAGTCCAATGAGGAATTAACCGGAAGCTAAGTTTTGCATTGCGATTTTTTATCTGTTTGAGAGTTGTTGTCTTGGTGGAACAACACATTTTTTGTGCACCAATCTTGGTATTTTTTATCTTAGATTATGTTTTAAACTGTCCACTAATGTGAGATAATATGCTCCTGTTATTGTTTTTTTTTCATCTCAAAAAGTCAGTCAGGATGATTCCTTGCATATTCCAAAAAATAACGGTCATCAGCTTCCAACTGACAAGCTGATCTTCGCGTTCTTTGGAGCACTTTCACCGGTCACTGCCCACTGCTTTGACTGTTCCTTTGACTCAGGTGATGGGGGTTGTCAAATTGTTCCCAGCCAAAGAGTTGTGCACAAAGTCCTGATCATACATTATCTGTCGATGAATATTTGTAAGGCTTTCGCACAAGGTTTAGTGATGTATCCATGTTTCGTCCACAGACACAAATCGAGACAAAATTTTTTTGGTTGTGATGAACAGTCAACAATTGCGGCATCAATCGCGCCCACAGATTTTTTCATGTGCAGCTATTTGTATAAGATGTTGTGAACTCTTACAATTGAGATGCCCATTGTCGCAGGCAGTCTGGAGCGCGCTTCATTTTCAGTGAAAGTTCGACCATGTTTAAGTTCCTTTATCTATAGATAAACAGTCTTCAATGATGGTGCAGAATCGCCATGAACTTCATCCAGATTCGCTTTGATCTGAGCAGGACTTCACATTTTTTTGACACTAGTTTCGATCAATTTTTTATGATAACTGCTTCAACCAAATGTAGTATGTGACCTATACTCAGACTCTGGCTGAAATTTGTCACGAGTTGGCTTGAAGAGTGGCACGTGCCGGCCTTCAAGTGTAAAAACCCCCCACAATTAACCGCACTTATCCAATAACCCTCGTAGAACACATACATCGCTGTTGTCGACCACCCGCTTCGCATTAATGGAATTACAAAAGTCGTGCTGAATAAGCTTCTTTCAGATTGGCATCTGCTATGGAAATCAATGGAAAACGTTTATGCTTAGGCAACGTCGCTTAGAGAAATTCAGCTTTGCCCTTTTATACTGGTCTTTGTGCCTTGAAATATCCATAAATGTTTAATCTAGCAAGATCCTCCATTTTTATGATCTCTTTTGCAGTTAACAGAATGGGACAAAAATTATAAATATTTCTGCATCGATCTTCACGCTTAGAAACTTTTAGCCCCTTCATCAAAAAAACTTTGTAAATTTATCCCACGAATAAAATCTCAGGAAAACGATAGTTTAACATTCTTCTTCGTCAGGCTTCCCCCAAGAAAGTTTACGAATGCGTCCCTGATTCTACAGATATTCGATGGAATTCAAGTCGGAAACTACGCAGCTGGCGGCTCACACAAGAGTTCAGAACATGATTTTCCAATCATTCCCGGAAATGTGGGGCTTCAGACATGATGCGTTTTCTTGTTGAAATAGTTCTTTCCCAACCGCTTACATTGTCCCCACAGGTAAATTTGAACTGAAGCAATCCTGAGGCAAGTTGCTTGATAATGTAGGCCTCGGATTTATCAATGATTTATCTAATTAATATGCATTCTGCCGCAGTTCATCATTTGTATAGCTTAAATATGAACTCATTCAACACAGTAATTTCATAGGAATCTCGACTTATGCATCAAGCGAGCTTTCTTTAATCATCGGGCATGGACCCTTGAGTTAGAAAAGCATAACATGCATATTAATATCTGTTCGGCCCAATCCTAAAATTGTCAGATGGAGAATGTTAAGCTCATTACGTAAGCTCTGCGTTTATTCTGCCCTTAGTTGATGGACTTTGTGTGATATGTTCGTTGTCTTGGCTGTCTACGATTATTACATCGAATATACACTATGTGATTTAAAGTTGGGGCACCACCATTTCTGCGTCGCAGGCTTCAGATAACAGGAATTAGTTAGTTTTTTTTTCTAATTTTCTTGTAAAAATAAAGAAATAATTATGAAAAATGGTGATTTAGGAATAAAAATGGTGTGTTTTACAAGTTTTTCATTGACACTTTTGTTGTATTTTACACAGTTAAAAAGTTACGTTATGATTTGACCCCTTAAAGAGGTCAAAGGTCAGATTTGACGTGAGTATCAGGTGGCGCATCCTCACTTTCCTATAATATTGTATTAGCATATTGTTAAGAATTTTAATTGATTTATAGATCACTTTAAAGTAACCCCCTCTATGTAACTATTTGATTGGTTGAACCAGGTACATTTTCTCTAATGTTTATATCATTTTTAGAATTCTGTGTTGCTATCACCATTGTTGACACTACAAGACCGGCGTATTGTTGCACAAACTTTGCCTTGCATTACTGATCATGAGATATATATTGTTGGTCCGTGCATATTGATGGGGAGATACATGTACCTCCTATTAGTATGCGCTGCCATCATTTTGAATAACGATTATTATCGAACGTTCTTGTAGTACAGTAACCTTCCTCTTGCTTTGAAGATCAAGTGTGCAAAATCATTTATAAAAGTTAATCCGTTTTCAAGTTATCGTGTAAACTAATAGGATTCAGACCATGCTTGAGAATTGCTCCTCCTGCAATAGATCACATGGTAGCACGCATAGTCCGCAGCAATAGAAGGGCAACAACACGACAAATTACAAATTACAGCTGAATTCAGTGCAGATGTATCACAAAGTATATCCCAACGCACAACAAGACGGACTTTAGCAGCAGGAGTCCATCAAGAGTGCCTTTGGTATCACAGAACAGTAGGGAAAGACGATTTTTCTGGGCCCAGGAACGACGTAACGGGTCAATTGAGGAGTGGGAAAAAAGTACCCTGGCCCGATGAATCTCGTTTCCTGCTCCGTCATGCAGATGACAGTATCACATCATGGCGCAAACAGCACGAGTTCATGGACCCCTCCTGCCAAAGGACAACTCTTCAGGCTGATGGCAATGGAATTATGGTGTGGGAAATTTTTCATGGAGTACGCTAGGTTCCTTGACATCTGTGGACACAAATCTGAACAGCAAAGCTTACCTCAATATCGTTGCCGATCACGTTCTTTCTATGGCTTTAATGTTTTCTTCTACAGTTGGTCGCTTTCAACAAGTCAATGCACCCTGCCATCGTACTCGATCGGTCACAAATTAGTTTGAGGAACAACAATCAGAGTTTAGTCTGCTTCCATGGCCCGCTCAATCACCTGAACTCATTCCTATTGAGCATTTGTGGGACGAATTCGAAAGATCACTTCAAAGCTTGGAAACATCACCATCTAATCTGACCCAACTTAGAGCTGCCATTATGTCAGCATGGACCAATATTACTCAGCAACTTATCAGCATCTTGTTGAGTCCATGCCAAGAAGAATATCGGCTGCGATCAGAGCTAAAGGGGACCAACTCGTTATTAGAGGGTGTTTCTAATTTTTTCTGAAAGCAAATTTGAAAAGGTTATTCAGTTTTCAAGTTATCGTGCAAACGGCGGACGGCCGGATCGGATAAACTTACAGACCAAGCGTGCATTCTTATAAGAGTCATTCCACGTTAAATCTCATAAAATCAGGTGATAATTGGCCTTTGGGTCTCCGATTTTTCTCAGACTCTATCAGTGTGTTCTAGTGGTTAAAATAAAAGGCTGCTGTTGTTTGTTTTTGTTTCTCTTACCAGATAAAAATATATTTTAGTCTTAATGAATCATCAAAGTTATCAAAATTTCACACCATCTCATCACTTAAAAAGAAGATATATCTGGTTATCTTCGTCATAGGGAATTGTCGTATGTGTTAAATTGAAGCTAAAATGAATCATTTTTTGTTATTTACTTTATGGAGTTGAAAATAAAATTTGAGAGGGAAAATGCATTTTAATTTTATAAAATTATATATTAATCTAAAAATAATGCTCTAAAATTATTTAAAAAAATACCTTGATATTTAAAATTATTTAAAAAAAAATACAGTTTAATTCCTTGATATCCATTGCATTACACTACGCAATTACAGGACGGAATTCCAAATAGTTCAATCAGTATTAAATTATTTATGAAGTCACATGTGAGCAAGACGAAGATACAATAATGGCTCAGGCAACGTTCTTGAAGCGACGATCACGTAATGAGCAGTTAACTTTTTTAATTCAATTACATTATTTCATATTTATTTTATATTCTTCTAAAAGCAATTCCGCTTTGAAATTTGGATGGCCACTAGAACAAGGATCACGAAATATGTTAGGATTTTTTATAGATTTTTACATGTTGTTTTAACTTAATATTTTCAAAATTGATGTTAAAATCAAGTTATAAGGGTCGTACCGGTGATTTAGTCAATTTCTGACCATTTCACTCGAATGACTTGCATTAGGGATAAACAATTGAAAGAATATGAGCGTCATATCGAATTTATAAATAGTTGGAGTTTGTATTGTTGCAACGGCGCTGCATGAAAATCGTATTGTTGAAAAATGGCGCCCGCCTTATCAACAGAGCAGAAATGCAAGGTTGTTGAATGGTATTTCGAGACAAAAATCACCTGTAACCGTGCAAAGAAAGTTCCGGAAGGAGTATAAGTGTCGAGACGCACCAGGCAGGCAAGCAATGAGATCCATAAGTCACCTCTTCATCCACGAAAGGTTATGGCTTGGTGCGCGATTTCCAAAAGAGGCATCTTTTGTGAGGGCACCGTAACGTCACAGGCTTATCTTAACATGTTGGAAACCTTCTTCATCCCCGAGCTGCGAAGGAGGCGTATACCGCTTAGACATCAATGGTTTCAACAGGATGGGGCTAGGCCTTACACCACTAATGAAGCGCTAGACTTTCTCAATCAGAAATTCGGAAATTGTGTCATTTCAAACAGGTTTCCAGATCGATTCGGGGGTGGCTTTCTTTGCCCCCCTACGAGTTCTGACCTAAACCCATGTGATTTTTATCTCTGGGGGTTCCTTAAAGACAGTGTGTTCACTACAGCACCAAGAACCCTAGACCAGCTGCGACAAAGGCCACTGCTGCACCCTTGTGGATGCAGAAATCCTGGATAGAGTTATGAAGAACTTCACCATTCGGCTGCGAGCAGTTCAAAACGTTCGTGGTGGCCACATTGAGCATATCATCAAGACTTTTCCACGGGAATAAAAACTCCGAACTGCCTAAAATATCAAACTGAAATGCTAAGTTTGTAAACATTAATGGGTCAATAAATCATAGTACTGAAATAGTCAGAAATTGACTGAATCACCCTGTACAAATGAAAACGAAAATTATTTATTTTATCCAAAGTGTATAAGAGGAATTTAAAACTACTCTCCAAATGCGTTAAGGCATTTATCCCACTGTGTAACAAGGCGTATAATTCCTTTATGGAAGAAGTCTTTCGGTTTGCGTGTGGAACCATTCCAAAACCTCTTTTTTCACTTCATCGTCCGACTGAAACCTGCGGCTTTTCAGATGTTTCTTGAGATCCCCAAACACATGAAAGTCACATGAGGATAAGTCAGGGCTGTAAGGTGGATGCTGCACTGCTTCCCAGTTGAAATTTTTGATAAGGTCTACCGTTGCTTTCGAGGTGTGAGGACGCGCGTTGTCGCGGAGAAGAAACACACCTTCTGTAAGAACTCCAGTACGTTTGCATTTGATGGCCGCGTGCAGTGCCTTCAATGTTTCCCCATATCGTGCTACGTTAATTGTGGTGCCTTTTTCAAGAACTTCCAGTAAAATCGGGCCTTTGCATCCAAAAAGCACGGTCAACTTCATCTTCTCCGTGCTGTTTGCGATTACTGCTTTCTGTTCCTTTTTCGTTGACTTCATTTTGTTGTTTGGACGAAGCGATCATTCGCAGAGCTTCGAAGCGCGAGCTATCGTTCTTTCTCACGTGATGCAACACTTGCAACCTATTGTTCAATTTGCACGTGGGGTTTCGCAGTTGTTGAAAACGAAAACTTACGATCCTACACATCGTCTTTTTTTTCCACACAAATTCTCGTTTTCATTTGTAGGACCCTTATAAATATATTTTTCTTTAATTTCAATTATATTTAAAATCCACATTCCAAGCTTTAAAATGAGCTATGAATTAAACCTCTAGGATGTACAGGGTGTTGCAGATAACTACAAGGCAGTATAACGGGAAGCCTATCCGCTCGATTGCAGGGACCGACTCGGTCGATTTGCAGAATGGAGGAAGATGCAGTTTCCACAGTCGGGGAGGGGGTAAACGTCAAAATTGTCGAATGTTTTTGATAAAATTACCCAATTATCATTTGATGTCGAGTCGACCCTGCAATCGAGCGGGTAGACTTCCCGTTATACTGCCCTGTAGCTATCTGCAACACCCTGTACAGCTTCATAGAAACATGCGTTATAAACATGTGTTATTGAACACCGTAACTGGCCAATGTCTGTAAATTTGACTGCGAATAGTTTTAAAAGAAATTGTGTTACATGAAAATTAACACCGTGCGATTACTTACTTTGATTAGGGAATGTATAAAAAAAATTTGAACTTTTTTTATAAAAATGTAACATTTATTAAGTGTTTCATTTCACATAGAATGACTCGTAAGCAGCTTTTGGTTAAAGTTCATAATAATGACTAAAGCATCTCATATAAATATGGCCGAAGACAAGAAAAAAAGTTCATATAAACATATGGCCGAAAATACTTCGTTTTCGAGTTATTATTGTTCGTTTGACTCATTGTATCCCAGATTACGTTGTGTTGCCAGGGAGACTTGTTTACATTCGTCTTTCGTCTGTCTTCAACGTGTCCATTGTGTACATGCACTGCAGGAAGTGAGTTAACTGAAAGTGCTCCGTTCATTTCGTTAGCAGGCAGACATGATTTTTATGTACGGCCGCTCGAATGGTAATGTTCGAGATGCACTGACTAGTATCTACCAAGACAGATGGATAGATAGAGGAGGACCAGTTCCATGGCCTGCACGTTCCCCCGACCTCAATCCTTTGGATTATTATCGCTGGGGACACCTTAAACAATTGGTCTATGCAGTAGACCAGCCGGATGCAGAAACTCTTCATCGACGTGTCATGGAAGCCTGCGAAATCATTCGAAACCGTGAGGGAGTATTTGAAAGGGTGCGACAGACCATGATTCGACGAGTGCATACATGTTTAGAAACTTGAGGAGGGCATTTCGAGAATTTATTATGAGTTTATGTGTGGATGAGTTCCAATCACCTATGTTGTAAACTTTCATTAATAACTCGAAAAGGGAGGATTTTCTTGTTTTGGTGTAAGGAACCTGTCTCCAAAGTTTGTAAAAGTATTTTGAAACACCCTGTATATTTTATATTTATTTTAACTTATTTTATCTTTTCTATTATAATTTGTAAAAGAGAATATCCACTTAAACTATTAAATAATGACATGTTCGAAAAAAATCATCAGTTAGAAAAGCAAAACTGCATATGCATATTGAGACAGCAGTCATATAAATGAAAAAAAAAATGAAAGTGAATAATAATTTATGAATTCTTTGCGTATGTTTTACATTTGTTATTTATAATATAAAGCTGTATATTATATTAAATTCCGAAAAAGATTAATTTATATTTATTCATGAATATTTTTCTGCTTCTTATTAGATTACTGTTGTAGAATGCCTCTGAAAAATATTAGCATGAAAAATAAAAACGCTTATCAAGCACAGCATTTAGTAAAAAAAACAATCGAAGAGTAATATCAAAAACTAATAAAATGCTCCTTTTCCTCAAGTTTCCGACATCCCTCCCACCCTCAAACTTAAACATATTAAAAATACTATATTTTTTTAAAAAATTTCTATTTTCCTCTTGGTCTTCTAGATATCCATTTCTTGTCATCAACTTTTGACGTATTCCAGATTTTGGAAAAACCGGTTGGTTATGTAGTTCTTTTTTTTAACGATTATTTTCAACGCAGGCCATCTGAGTCCCAATGCGCCATTTCAATCAGCCAAGCGAACGAAGAAAGAAAGAAAGAAAGAAAGAAAGAAAGAAAGAAAGAAAGAAAGTAAAGCAGAAAAAATGTTTGAGGGAAGGAAAAAGAATTTCTTCTACCTATGGCCATTCTATCTTTGGCTGTTTTCCAGAGGCACCAAGTGAACGGGTGATGTTCATCGTCGGGAAAACAAGATGCGCATCTGACCAATTTCGGTCTGTGTATGCTGTGTGCTGCGTGTGGGTGTGTATCTGACTGGGTGTGGGAGGGTGCGTAGGGAGTTTACTTTTTCGCTCTCATTTCATCTTCCTTAAAAACGTTCACGTGCTGGGGACTAGAGTGATTGCAATTTATCTCCATGTCCAGTCCTTGTTGTTGAGATGTTAATTTTAAAAGTTTTTTTTTAATGGTTATTAAAAAAACTTCCAGTTAAAAGTATGATGATGATTAGGCCTAGCTTTTCTTTGCGGATATGCGGTGACGTATTAGCGTGATATTCAAAACTGCGCGTCAGTTAATAATAAATGATGGAAGAGAAGAATGAGGGAAATGATTCAATATTATTAGATTCTAGATTGATAAATTATTATGAATAAATCATTTTTAATAACTTAAATAAATTTTCAAAATACAGTAAGTTTTGAAAATGTCATAATTTGTCGAAATTCTGCTAGCATTCCATAATCATTCTGAATAATTTGCTAGGCGAATGCGTCAGAGAATACGTTTAAATTCGCTGTAAATATTAATCAACTGTAGCCTAAATGTCAAATTAAGTTGCTTGACAGGATTTGAAATTACGACGTGCTCAATTTAGTTAGATTGGATTTTTTTTTACTTTATAGAATAAACTTGTGTAGTAAACGTGCTATATAGCTCTAGTTAATGTTTAATTTTTTACCATCTTAAAAAAAAAAAAGTTTGAAATTTTTAACTTCAAAAACCGTATTGGATTTAAAATTTTAAAACAAATCTATAAAAATTAGTATTTTTTTCTCTGCCTTGTTATTAACATACAAATTTCTTTAAATAAAAAACAACGCACCTACGCAATAAACTGAAAATACACCTACTATTAAATTGTATCCCGTATAGAGTATGCTGACTTATATTGCAATAAATATCATTCATAAGGTAATGTGATCCACTAAAATTTTAACTGAAACCCATAGTAAGCTTATTTCTCTGAATAGCTTGTTAACAGAATGAAACATCCTTTATTCTCTTGCAGTAATGGAATATTAGATATCCGTATATGAATATGACATGGCAACTGATAAATAAACAGTCGAGCCACGTTATTATGGCCACCAATTAGTAAGTAGAATAACCATGTTGTGCAGCACGGACAGCAGCTAGACGGCGTGGGAGAGAGTTAGTAAATAAAGTTCCAGATAGATAAAGTATGGACACACCCGCCATTTCTGTGCAAAATTCCATCTATAGGAATGCCAAAAAGGTCAAATCGCGGGTTACTATACAACAGCATTGCAAAAACGGGAAAATTATAATTAATACTATTATAATAAAGTCATTATAAATATTACTTGCATCCCTGTAGATGTTTCTATGAAGGAATTTTGCACAGAAATGGCGGAGTGTCCATATTATCTATCTAGAACTTTATTAGTAAAATGCTGAAAGATGTCCAGTGATATCTGGAATTGTGCAGTCTGCAATGCGTCCGAAAGGGTGCATGATGGAAGATTCACGGAGCCAACATGACAATCGAGGAATCCCAAGGTCTTCGATTAGGATTTAGGTCTGAGGAATTATGGAGCCAGTTTAGTCTTTGGATAGTAGTATGACATGTCGCATTGTCCTGATGGAATATCCCATCTGCCCAAGGAAGACAACCAACAATGTATGGCTGCATCTGATCCGCTGCGGATAAATACGACGTCAATAAATCGGACCAGAACTCCTGTCAGGAGTATCAGCGGGCCCAGATAATGCCAAGAAAACATACCCAAACCATAATACTGTCATTACCGGCTTGTGTTCTTCCAAAATCGGTTGCTGGGTGATTTTTCCCGGAAGTTTCCCGCTGAATAAAATAATGTCCATCCACGCGAGTGACCCATCGGAGAAAGCAGCTCTATTCCGGTATTCTTATGTAAATTGTAGCCATTTCTACCTATGCACCTTTGTCAGCCCACCCGTCTGCTTCGAAACCCCTTACGCAACAGGATTCGCCTAACGATAAATTTCTAACACTCCTAGATTCATTTGGTCGTGAGTTCCTCAACTCTTACGTATCGGTAAGCCTGCACACAAATCTTCGCAATCGATGTTTACTTCTCACATGAATGGCACACAGTTCTCCGCAGTTTCGACGTCAACTATTCGCCATTTGCACAATCATGCAATCATGTTACACTTTAATCACAGCCGCACGCGAACATTTCGTAAAATGTGTAGTCACCAAATGCCACCACCCTCGACCTAATGATCATCCTGTTTTGCAGTCTGATAAATGGCTCATTTTACCCTTGGCCGCAATGATTGATATGACTGCAGATGAACAGGCATAGCGAGTTCCGTCACGTGCCTTATTTTCTTTTATTGGCTAAGCGCTGCTGACGGCAAAGTTGTAGGTGTTCATAATATAATAAGTGAGTCCATTTTTCATATGTTCTTACTGTAAAGAGGTTCATTTTTTTGTGAAATGAGGTTCGATTCTAAACGTTGATTTTGCGTTCAACAATTACAAATGAGAATGTGTGGTACAAAGGGCGAAACTTATACCAAACCAAGTTGGATGTCTATTTAAGTCATGATCTTTTCTCAGTAACAGTGCAAATACAACATGCATAATGCTCAAGTAATGACTTACGGAAGTAACTCGTAAAAACACACTGTA
Organism: Rhysida immarginata; assembly: GCA_023313115.1. Lineage (NCBI taxonomy): Eukaryota > Metazoa > Arthropoda > Chilopoda > Scolopendromorpha > Scolopendridae > Rhysida > Rhysida immarginata. The sequence continues at coordinate 1,799,141 of JAHWFO010117521.1, forward strand.
CATTACTGAACTAACGTATACACTAGGGTCTCGTCCGTTATATAATTTTGTTGGCGAATTAATTGTAAACATGGAAAAATAAGCTGATTCCTTGAATTTACTTGAAAACGAAAGAAAATTTTAATATTTTAACAACCTTTACATATATTATGTATCATTTAAAACGAGATACGGAGTATATAAATGTTTAAGAGATATTTGAAAGAATATTTTAATATGCTATTATTAAAAACCATCATAAAATTTTATTTGAAAAGTTTTCTGCTTCAATTTGAAGAAACAATTTATATAGTAGTAAAATTTAACAATATATAAGCAATTAGGATTTAATGGGCTAACATTATTTGATTATGAATTATTAAAAAATTATTGCTCGCATTCTAATGGTCTCTCCATCGAATGATAATGTTTACTCTACGGACTATACGGATGACATATGTTTAAAATTCGAGCCAGGTTTTGAAGAGTTTCCTGCAGCATAGGAAGTCCCTTATTAACTAAGGTAATCAATGAATGTGCTTATCACATTAACAAGAGAAGCGAACGACATGTCAGTTCCTATTGCCAAGTAGATGAAAACATCCCGGAAATGCAATCATGACGAGCCCTACTACTATCTCTTTACATTTCAACATCATTTGTTTAGACTTCCAAGTTGTAGAGAAGTGATACGTTAATAAAAATTGCATTTACTTGCGGCGATGTTTCATTTTAGTATGGCGATTCTTCTGTTCTCCTTGTTTGCGCTCTGATGATTCGTTAATTTCGCGACTATCTTACCATTAGGTTGTCACAAATGCCTGAACAGTTTTGAAATCTAACGGCTTGCTTTTCACAGAATTTTGAAATAAATTTTCGGAAACAAGAGATGTGTTGTTGTTGGGATGTAACGATCAATGGAAGATTTTTGCCACTTGAGGAATGATGAAAGTTTCTAATTTGGTTCGGTTGGGGTGGAGAGAAAAATCCTACAAAAGCTCTGTCGTATTGTTCTTCTTATAATACGGCTAAGCTCTTTTGCCTCTGGCAGACGACACGGGATCAGACATGAAGAGGTTTGGTCGAGAGCGAGAGAGAGAGAGAGAGAGAGAGAGAGAAATAAAAAAATTAAAAGGAGGAAAAAAAAACAACAATACACACGGATATACAGACAAAAAATGGAAAAAGAAAAGAAACGGGAGGAAAAAGACCTGGTATTGTCTGGAGATCTGCGAAGCTTTCCTCTGCTAATAATTCTGTTATCGAAAATCTAACGAAGCTGAAGGAGCTTTGGGGCTGAGAAAGTTAGAGAGAATTTCTCTGTCAGAGATAGTGAAAGGCGTAATAGATCAGGAAAATAATTCGTAAAACGATTTCCACATATGCTGAAAAGAACCATATAAAATTTTGTCTTTTAATTTCACAGCTTGATTTATTGCCGAAATTAGTTAATGTTTACTATAAGACTAATATTAAATAGCTGTTTTTAACAATATGCCTAACATTAATTGACAATAAGCCTAACAGCAATTACTTAATGGCCAAAATAGGCTTAACATCAATTGGTTATCGATAACTATATGCTTAAGAGCAATTGCCTGTTTATACCAACACGTCTAACTACAATTACCTATTGATAACAATAGACCTAATATCATTTAATATTAAAAACACTAGCCCTATCTTTAATTATCTAGCTTTAACATTAGACTTAACGTGATTAGCTAGCGTTAAAAATAGGCTTAACATTAAATAGCTAATGACAACAATAGGCATAATTGTTTATCTGTTTGTTTGTTTTTTTCAATATGCCTAACTCTTTATTAACGTTTTAAAATAAAGACCTAAATGTTTAAAAGTGAGACAAGCTGAAGAAATAAGAAACGAGAGCTATCGAAAAAATATAGCTACTAATTTTAAAAATATAGATCTAACAATAATCAGCTAGTTAACAGCAGGCCTAACAGCAGTAAGCTAATTACAGGAATAATTAGCTTACTATCAACTGGCTACAGTGGCGTAGCTAGCTTTATAGCGCCCGTGTTCAATTTTTCAAATTTAGTTTTTTAGCGCCCCTAATTCGTTGCGCCCGTGTACTTTGCACACCTTGGCCGCCCATAGCTACGCCTGTGACTGGCTATATATCTCAATAAGCCTAACATCAATTAGCTATTAACAACAGGCCTAACAGCAATTAGCTAAAGCCAACAAGAGGGTTAACAACAATTTATGACAATAGGCCTAACAGCTTAGTTTATTAGTATGCGGATGCAGAGATCCAGTTATGCATCGATGTTTAAATTGCCCGGCAAAGTGCATTAACTCGGCACGGCATAAACTCTACCAGTCAGCAGAAGTCCTCTGAAGAGATGTTCGGCTTTGCACTCTCGATAGCCACCCATAATTGTGAGTGTTGCAGCTGCAGACTCTTGTGCACGAATGGAACGTTCGATAATATCCCAAATAAGTTCGAAGGGGTTCATGTCCGGCGATCTGGGTGGCCAATTCATTCGCTGAAATTGTTCAGAATGCTCTTCAAACCAATCGCGGGTAATTCCGGTCCGGGACATTACGCATTGTCTTCCTGAAACATTCCATCGTTCCTAGAGTACATGAAAACCATGAAGGCCTGCAAATGGTAACTAAGCAGATGGACATAACGATTCCCTGACAATGGTATATATCATATGATCAGAGGACCCAAACTCTGCCATGTAAAAACGGCCCACACAATGAAGACCATCAGCTTGCTTAGTGCCTTTCTGACAACTTGGGTCCATGACAGCTTGGGTCCATGGCCATGAGTTCTATGACACACACAAATTTTACCATCAGCTTGCACCAACTTTAATCGTGACACATCGGACCAAGCTATGTGTTTCCAGTCTTCTGATGTCCAATGAATATGCTCACGAAACCAGGCGAGGCGCAGCCTTCACGAAACCAAGCTACTCTTCTCGGTCTTCTGCTGCCATATCCCATCAGTGTCAAATATCGCTGCACTGACGTGATAGATACCTTTCTAGTAGGTTCCTCATTGAATGTGGCTGTTAATTGATGCAGTGACGTGTGTCTATTACTCAGAAATGAATCTATGGTGGGAGGAAGTACCGGAAACGAATAGTACATGTGGATGGAGGAATAGTGAATAACCACACCACTTCAGAAATGGAATGTCCCATGCGTCTAGCTCCAACTATCATTTTGCGATCAAACTCTGATAATTTTCGTCATAAGCCATAATCACGTTACAAGATATTTCAGACGACTGGTAATAGTCGACTTGACAGCACGGATACCGCTCTGCTTATTAGGAGTTTTAGCATAAAAGCTACTTATAAGAATGCGCCCTTGGTCTGTACGTTTATCCGTCCGTCCGTCCGCCGTTTGCACGGTAACTTGAAAACGAATTAACTTTTTCAAATTCTGTTTTCAGAAATATGACCATCAAAGTCTTAGCTCGGACGTATCAACTTTTCAGAATTTTTCGTGGATCCCTTCAAGTCGAATTCACGTGCTAAAACAGTGAGTGTAAAGAATATAAAGATAATGGCACGCGCACGTGAAATCGCTTTGTCGACGCACGATTGCTCAAGTGCTCGTAATCTATATTATTAAGTAGCGGAAAAATAGAGCTGCTTATTGGTTTTATAATATCAGTCCGTCTCCTTCATAATTTCAACATTTTTTGAGGGATTTAAGGTTGAAATTTGGAATGTAGCTTCCTCTGGGTATGTCCATCCGCACTATTTAGTTTGGTTTTGATTGGTACAATGGAGTCGGAATTACGGGGGTGGGATTCAGAGAAGACAACATATCTATGTGGTATTTAGGTACATAAAGGCGTGAAATTCGATATCCAGATTCCTCTAGGCAAGATCTACATTACTATGAATTTTAGCCCAGTTGTTCCATTGGGGTCGGATTTGCGGGGTGGCAGTCACTTGGTCCTTAGAACTATGGCAGCATATTGCATGCGATATATCATACGTTCGGAAATGACGATAAAGGAAAGATAATACGATCTTTTCTACATTTTCGACATATTACGTTCGAGAAAATTAATTTTTTGATTAAAAAACTTGGGGAAGAGGTAAAAAGTGCAGATAAAGGGGTAAAAATAGATTCGAATAATGGAATAAAATAGATAAAATGGAATAAAAATAGATTCGATGACTGCAGGATCTGCTACCCTACTCGGGGGGGGGGGGGTAAATTCTTTTTAATAAATGTATAAATGTATGTCTGCTTCACTGTTAAAGCTCCTCCTTGGAATGTTTACAAGATTTTATTTATACACCTTTTATGCGATGCAAGCGATACCTGAAAATTTGCATAAGATGCTCCCATGACTTTTGGGACTTCGGTGTTTATATACGCAGTTTTTTCACTTTTGCAATTTGAGCAATTTTTTCCGTTACGTACTATTAAACTCTTTTGAATATTTCTTTTTTTTTCAGAAAATACATAGTTAAACGAAAATAAAGACTAATGTGGATAATTGTAATGTGAATCTTAATATTAATAAAAAAATCTTTAACCACAACAACAAAGAGTTTTTGTGGTTAAAGAGTTGTTGTGGTTAAAGAGTTTTTTATTAATATTAAGATTCACAGAAAATACATGTTAATGAAAACAACGCACTGAAGCTCCAAACATGTGATCAGCATAAAAAGTGAGAAAATATATATTCAAAGCTCATGTAAAGCCTGGGGATGAGAAAATTTAGTAGTTTTATGTTTATAACGATATGGTGTATCGTGAATATCCCATTTTAAGAAACGATATGATACATAGCTTAATATCAATATTATCATTACATATCGATGACATTTCTCGAGCAGTCCATTCTTTCACAAGCGAAATAGAGGCTTTCATTATCAGAATGATACTCTGTTAGAGCATTTAACTTGAAAGAATATACATTAACTTCTCTAGAAATGCAATAAGAATTTTTGCAGAAAAAAAAAATTCGTGTTCCAACTAGTGATTTGGAAAGCCCATTTCCTGTCTAGCTATATCCTGTTTGCAAAATCACACTTATAAATCAGCTTTCAAAGCTGATGGAAGTATTTTTTGCAAAATTTGTTTAGAGGAAAAGTTTCTTGTTTATCGGGAATCCGAATTTTCAATAAAACACTGTTCTATTCCAAAAATTCGATTTCAAATATGGCTTATCCATTTGAGGTCGGCACAAACCATACATTAGAGTATATCCGATTTGACCATCGAAATTTTTTGCTATTTTTCATAAAACTCACTTCCTTTTAAAAAAATCAAACAGCTTTTGCGGATGATTAGCACAGCCCTGTGTAAAGCTACATATATTAAAGACAATGCGGAAAATCGCAGCATGTTTTCCTTCTCTGAGAAAAACTTGAATGCCTTAAAAATTCATCAGTTCTTCTGCTATTCTCATAAAAGTCTTCCGTTACAAGACACCAGGGAGACATCTATGCTTATATAAGAGAAAAGGCAGATGTCAATATCAACGAGAATTTATTTCTATTCAATCTCGAGTAAACAGATCGATACATCTAATTAGATTAAAGCTTCTCTCATGAAAATAGCGAGTACTTTACATGATACTTTTCACATTTATCTTTAAATGTCCCTTTTTTCTTTACATTTTTAATAATCATTACTATTTTGGATTGCATTTTACAGGAATGCAAAATTGCATTATGCTGAATAATAATAGTATTAATAATTAGAAATAAACCTCTCGGGCTGTGATTACTTACAATGTGAAGAATAAGGAGACACAAAATCCACTTGACCACAAAAAGTTGACAAGATGTACATTTCGATCATCAGTCAGTATGCAAAGTTTTTTTTTATTCGAACAAAATATATACAGGTTAGTGGCCAATCACAGAAAAAATTAAAGTAAATTCTCTGATTGGTTACAAAAAGAATAAGATAAAGTAAATAAAAAAGGTGGGCGAATTAGAGAAAGGGAATCTGATTGGTTACAAATAGTTAAAGTAAGTTAAGATCTGATACAATTATGCAGACCCGTCAAATCGGATAAATTCATGGGCCCTCTGTCTTGCTTCATAAGGTCGTCCGGGGGATGTTTGGAAATCTCCCAGAATTCCAAAAATTTAAGGCTTCTTTAATCCTCCGTGGTATGGAGAATCTTTTATTTGTTGTGTGTCCAATTGTCAGAATGTGTTGGGCATAGCTTGACTTCTCGGGTCTAAAATTTTTAACATAGCTGAAATGTTCTTGAATCCTGGTTTCCATTCTTTTCCGAGACAGTCTTACATATTTTAGCTGCCAAATCCCGCATTTAAGTTTATAGATTCCTGATCTGTGCAGGGGTGGGATCTTGTCTTTTGTCGATCCTAGGTTGTTACAAGTTATATTTATTTCACTAAGAAAAATTATTTTAAAAACCCAACACATAAAATTTAAAAAAATAAACAAAAATGTACAAAAATTAAAATTAAAATTTATTATAAACTGCAATTAAAATTAAAACTAAAACCAACCTTCCCCCCAGAAAAATGTAACCTAACTGAGATTACATGATGTTTTATGGGGAAAAAGTTCTAATATCAAGTTGTAATAGCCCCTTCAGTCCACGATGAAGTTGACCCATAACTTTAACATAAGTGTAAGACATTTCTGCTCACTAAGAATAGCATTTGGAGCTGAAAATTTCCCTTTGAGTGCTAGTCTAAATATTTTTTGCCAATAAATAGAATAGCTCATAAGAATGTTACAAGATTAAAAATGTTTTACAACAAAGTTAGATAGTTTAAGGTTTTCGAGTGCCTGCACTCCTCATCAGAACTAGAGGAAGAATGATACAACAAAAACTAAAAAATGAAAAATAAGTAATCCGAGTCACGAGACAACAGGTGACATGATCATCCAAGCAATGTCAAGATCATGTGACATCTTGGCTAAAATGTGCTCTGCCTTGTTAATGAAATAGGCCTTTAATTAGCCTTTTCTTTAATTATTTTTCTTTACTCAATATCCTAACTCCCCTCCAATTCACCTTATGTCCCGTGGCAAAACAGTGTCTGGCCAAGGCATTATCCACATAATTCAAACGGGCCGCGCTCTCCAAGCGAGAGTAAAGTGCGCGGCCCATCTGCCTTACGTAATTAACATCACAATCTAAACATGGAATTTCGTAAATCACATCCAAGTTTTCCACCAAACTATGAAACTGTTCATCATCTTAATAAAGTTCTTTAAGTTCATCACAATTAATTATCACTTTCTTAATGAAATGCATATTGACAATTTTCTTTTTAATAGTATTGTTTATTTTGAAAACCAGTTGTATCTTCCCACTCTAAAATATTTTTTTAAATTTTGTCAAAAGATGGATCATAATCTTTTATTTTGTTCATCATTTAAGTCCGCCCTCCATCTCTGTTGTCCTTTTTCAATATCTTCGTTGGAATTATGCTTATTAAGGCAGTGAACTGTATGGAAATTTTCGGCTCCAAATGCTATTCTTACCGTTAATGAGCAGAAATGTCTTCCCTACGCTATGTGTGCAAAGTTATAGGTCAACGTCATCGTGGACTGATGGGACACCCTTTCTTCATGGACTATCCTAACTTGATATTAGAACCTTTTTTGTCTCAGTTAAGTTGCATTTTTCTGGGGGGGGGGGGGGGGGTTTTAGTTTTAATTCTGATTGTAATGTTGTTGTAAATCATAAATAGGGTCCGGATTTTAGATGCAAACAATTACTTTAAAAAAGGTGTGTGGAAAGGTGGAAAAAGTTTTCAAAAATTGAAAAGAAGATGGAAAAACTTTCACAGTACCGAAAGATTGAAATTATAAAATCGTTATTAAAAAACATACATCAGGTAACTAAAAGGTGGGTGCACCTAAAATCCGGACCATAATCATAAACTTTAATTTTTAATTATTTGTACATTTTTGCTTATTTTTTTAAATTTTATGAGTTGGGTTTTTAAAATTATTTTTGGGAGAAAGGATTCTCAAGTATAATAGATTGTTTCCCAATGTTGATATTAAATACTGCATTTATATATTTATTTCATTTTTTAAACCATAAAAGAGGTTATAATTCACCTGCAGGTAAAGACAGAGATAATAGTTACTGTTTCATTTGATAACTGTCCATTTAATAATTGCTTTCAAACTTGGTTAATGTACCCTGATTTCAGTCGCCATTACTTAGGGTTCAGAAACGCAAATACAGGCACCTTGTTACCTGGAATAATTGGATATATTTGCTTGATGTTGTGGTTGTTTCTGTGGATAGTCGTCAGGATATATTTTTTACATTTTCTTCCAAAGCCTTTAAGGAGTTGTCTGTTATTTGGCAGGTTTATGAATCGTTTCTTCTGGTTCACATTCTTCTGGAGGGTTATCACTTCCTTAAATTTTAGTTTCCTCTGTGTTTACTGATATGTTTGTCAATACACTTATCATTGAAGCTATTTGCCTCCGCAACTTGTTTGGTGAAGTTGAATGCCTTCTCCCTTGCTACATTTTGGAAAGGGACTTTAAGAGGTCGGTGACCAAGATGGTTATAGACCGCCATTTTGTGGTTAAATCCAAGGTTAGATTCCACGTGGATAAAAGCTGAGATATAGTTCTTCTTTCTGTAAATCTCGTACTTAAGTTTAGAACGGTAATTAAATATCCAATTCTTTCTCGTACGTGGATTTCAGCGAGATTGATAGGGCATTAAGCTGGTCACAGAATTGTTTTAAATCTTGAGTGCTACCTATAATTGAGAAAACATCGTAGACATACCTATTCCACGTAGTAGGAAAATAAGGTAATGTAGACGAGGGTTTATTTTCCAGGTAATTGAGGTAGAGGTTGGCCAAAAACGGAGAAATACAGCTATCTGTGAGTATATCTGTCTTCATCTTATAAAAACATTGTTGAAGAAAAAAATAATGTTATAACAGCAAAGCCTTCTTAATAACAAATTATCTCTGACTTTGGCCAGGGGGATATCGTTAAATGGAGGCATTCCTCTGGTATAATCTTGGTTTCATCTAGAGGAATGCTAGGAAACACAGAAACCACAGCGAATGAAATTAAAATGTGGTTCTCTGGCAAGGAGGCATGTTCTATTGACATATCAAATCCGTATATTTTTAATGGAGAAAGAATTGTCAGGGAGGTTTTGCAATATGTTAAATTCAAAATTCTTCAAGATTCTCCATACAATGGAGGATTAAAGAAGCCTTATTTTTTTGGAATCCTGGGTGGTTTCCAAATATCCCCCGGACGATCTTATGATTCAAGACAAAGGTCCTATAAATTTTTCCGATTGGACGGATCTGCTTAATTCATTCTTCTGTTTGTAACCAGTCAGAGATTCCCTTTCTCTAATTGGCCCACCATCTTCCATTGTTCGAACTGATCGAAATGTACATATGTTCCAATAAATATAAATTTTTTGTGTTCGGTTGGATTTTGTGTCTCCTGGTTCTTCACAAAAATAGTATTGATTGTACATCGAAACATGTAACTTTTTCACTTGCATTATATTGATAAGAAAAATTTAGTGTAATTATGAGCACTCTTTCTCTCTGAATATAGCTCGCTTTGTATATGCGGGAATTAAAAACAATGGAAGTGATAACGAAAACAACTGCGTGATTCCAATCTCAGTAACGGTTAAAATTGCTTCCCTGAGCAGCAGAATTAACCTTGTGCCATCTTTTCAGCAAACATTGCCATTACCTTTTATTAGGCTACAGCCATCGAAGCGAACCATTGACTGCCTCGTAACGAAATCTATTTTAATTCACGGAGATCGCTCTCGACCCTGTTGATTAGATAATCGGAAAATTTTCTAAGAGAAGACGATGGCCCCGCTCAAGAATAACGAGAACGATTCAGAAAGCGGAAGCAATGACAAAAACTATAACGGAAAATGCAACAAATGCTAGGCGTAGACATGGAATAGGGGATTGCAGAGCTCAGAAAGAAAAGGAAAGGTTCTATAGAAAAGCAACTCGAAATTCTAGGATATTGTTTCCGGGACAGAGCTAACGTTTACGCATATGAGCGACGTGGAGTTTTGGAGAGAAAATGGGCTTGGAGAGCAAATAGAAGTAATCGGCCCCAGCGGAGGCAATAGTAGACGTCAAAAAATTCTCGGATAGACAAAGAGACATCCGAAAAATTCGACTTAACGGTATAGAAATGGCAATAGGTATGAAGATCAAAACTAAGAGGATGTTTGTATCGTCAAAGCAGTGAAAATTCTTCCTGAGTCACCAAGATATTTATCCCTAATCAATATTATCAACAGTTTAACCAACATATTAAGATAAGATTAAGGTTATGTTTACAAAAATAGGTTTCTTAGAATTTGCATAAATTTGCTTGAATGAATATCTGAAAAACGATAATACGTCGGATATTGATTTGAAATAAAATCATTAATAAAGACGCGCTGCATAAACGCAACTAAATCATATTCTAGAAATAGTTTAAGCCGCTCGTCTTGCTATTCTAGAGACTTCGTTTCTTCATTTCAAGACTCTTGTTATATTTCCTGACAAGATTGAGCTTTCGAGTGACGAGGTTACAATTCCCACAGATTGATATCAGCCA
>JAHWFO010117521.1:1816338-1875366 GCA_023313115.1 Rhysida immarginata
ACTGCGGACATGGAAGCATTACGCTATCTACATGCCCTTAGGGCTGACTGGAGCAATACCCAGTTCGCAGGCTGGCGCAATTGGCTGGCGCATCTGCACGGTGAGCAAAAGGTTCCTGGTTCGATCCCAGGCTGTGGAATTTTCTTTCCTATTTTTCATCAATAATTTAAACATCTGAGGTATGGCGTGTATAAAATCCTCATAGAACATCCAATTATTATTCTTTAAAAATACAGTAGTTCCAATTAACTGTTTATAATTTCAATATCAGTGTACGTTCTATTTCAGTCTGAATATATATTTAGAACAATAAAATGTTATGTCTAATGTTTTTCTTATCTCTATAATTACGAGAATTACTATATTGCAATAATTACTATAATTGCACATGACGATAAGAAACAATATCACTGAATGAACGTCATAACTACATTGGATCGAAGATGGTGTCGTAGACGGTAGCTCTGGTAGTCGTCTCACCACTCGGTTTAACACCGAACGATGGTATAAGAAGTAAAAGATGTAATTCAGACATTCCACACGGATATTGCGAGTAAAAGTATTGCCCAGAGTCGTGGCCATCGTCGCCTGCGTTGCGCGGTCGATATTGAACATGTCCTTCATGAAACCTAAGAACTGCGTATTCTGCGTTATATCTACATTGAAATCGCCGCACAGGACTATTGGTATATCGGCGTCCACTTTGAGAAACTGTAGCGTTGTTAGAGATATGAAGCGCTAGCGGGGATACCGATGTCATGTGACGAAGAGCCGGGATGTATGCAGACAGAGCCGAGGATGACTGAACGGTAGAGTCGATCGTGATCTCCGCCAAATATATATCACCACAATTGCGGATGTACTGCATATGGTTGTCGATTTCAACGGTGGTCGGGGCGCACGTAGTTGGGCTGCATATCTGCTTATACGTATACGACGATGGCCTCTTCTCATATTGCTGTATTACATTCATGGTTCACACTGTGGTACTGTCGTCGCCGATGTTCTCTTTGTCCATCTGCGGCCGTCGCTTGCGGTTCTTTTTTCGCTCTTGTGGCCAAACAGTCGTAATATAAACAACCTGTCTGCTACTACAGCTCATCGATTGTCTGAGCAAATACCACGCGCTTTCCTGTGCTGATATCGCGACTGAGTTTAAGAGCTCGACACCAAGTTATTTCAGCAACGAAGTGTACTCTTTACCAAGTTTTTTCGTGTCAGTGAGCTTCACTAGTTCACGATGCTAGATACCCATACCTCGATTGGACTTGTTCATATGTTCTGCGACGTACGAGGCACAGCTGTGTTCATCCAGTATGAACTGCAAGTCCAAGTTTGCGTTCATAACTCCGGCTATCCACGGATGGAACGTGTTTGTGTTCACCTCACGCATGTTGCATTTGAACAACAGAGTCGGTCGTCAAATCGAGGCACGAATAATATTTAAGTAAATCTCCTGCGTCAACTTGTTGTCGACCAGGAATTTACCGATCAAGTTGTAGCTCTTCTCCTCGAGTACTGATCGCAAACTTCTTGCCTTTCGTTGTAGCTACGCATGCCATTATCTTTCCCCAAAGTAGCAAAATCCGAGTCTCCTCCATTGGCCAGAATGGTATATTAAAGCGACACGAAGTCTCACCGCGTTTTGTGCATGTGAACGCGTGTTTATGCACCTGATTATCGTATATAGTCTCTTCCGGTAGTTCATTGATGCTAACTGCGCACAACCAGTAGCCAAAGCTTTATACGAGCGTTTGGACTACCGCGATGCTGGAATTCGTTTTCAAGCCAAAGCAGTACATTTGTTATTTTGTTATTTTTGTTATAGACAGTAAACAAACTCCGAACGGGGCCAGTATGGCCACAAGGCCGACATGATTGGTCCCCGGACGGAGCGTAATGAAACAATAGTAAATAATAATCAAATTACAAGTAATTTAAATAAAAAGAAAAGAATTACAAAAAAGGGTGTGGACTACCACGGTGCTGGAATTCGATGCGCAAGAAGTAATCGATGACTCTATACTTGCCGACCGGATTAAACGAGGATTTAGAGCGGAGCATGGTCATTATTATGTGAAATTAGATGCAGCAAGCGACAAGGTCTTCGTTTGCTAGCGTAGAACGTTGAACTCTGTCGAGATCCTCCATCGGGTCCTTTAGTATAGCGCTGGGATGTACAGTAGATCACCCAGTCTCTGTATAATTTTGAGTAACCCTGGCCTCATTTCGTTCTCTCATCGTGAGAAACATGGTTGGTTTCCCTAACTGTCTGATCAACGCAAATAGAACTTTTTTATGGTTGGTCCAGTATTGCACTGATTCGGTATTCATTTGAGAAACGACAAATTCTTCTCCAAGAACTCGGCGAGGAACTGACGATCCTCGAGCATACGCAGAGTTGATGCACCTGAACGTGTTTATAAGCTATCGACCATTCGCAATCGCAGAATCTTCATCGCCATGTATAAGACTGTGTTGCGGAATTACACCATGTCGGTCGCGTCTGCGTATTTCACTGGTGGCCATCATGTAAGGTGTGACGGATACGTCAAGATTAAATTATGTTCATTGATTTCGCGTTTTGACTGGGTTTGATATCTAAACACTGCTCCTCATCTCAGATCGAGCAGCCAATACATCCGACTCTGGCGCTATTTCGATGTCCATCTGTTCGATATCTATTTGGTCGCCTACAGCCTGCTCGTTAATTGCCGTGGACGTGGACGCAATGGGTTCGTTCTGATCGAGCACACTCATTCCTGTTGTGATCTTGCACAGCGTTGACTTGTCATAGTGGTTCAGCCACTGGCGTATTATCCGCTCTTGAACATATCCACTGAGATACTCCGACTTGTGTATCAGGTTCTTTTTTATGTCTACACTGATAGCATAGTCGTCGCTCAGGCGATGAGGTAGACATTGAACCATACATGACACGTCAACTGGCAAATTGACTACCAGGTCGATAATCCCGTAGCTACCCTCGTGGCGTAAGCGACGAACGCGCATAAATGGCAGTCGCAGCGATATTAATCGCTCACTCACTGGGTGTCAGGGATTTTTGTTTGTAAGAACAGAGCGGGACAAGGTGATGAATAAGATATGATAAATTTAATTAATTGTAACAGTTACGATACAAATTGTGGCTTCTTGCCAGATAAATAACTGTAATAAATGAATATCAATATTCTGCAGTCAGCCCAAGTCCTGTGCTGACTCTGCCAGGGGTGAAAGGTTCATATCCACATGGTTCGGTTTATATCCTAGACTTGCAAGGGAAGAAATGGCTTGGAGGTAAGTTGATGCAAGAAGATTTCCGACCACGTAGGATGAAGGCTTGGCTTGGCTCACTAGGTACCGCACTCTTGGACAGCGGCAACCACTCAGTGTAAGTCGACCGTGAAGAGGAGACAGAGGAAGCTGCTCCAAAGTCCAAGCGCGGACAATCGCGTGGGCGCCCAACGCTACTGCCGGCTATACTGGTAATGGGGAGGACCACCTCCAAAGTCTCCAGCTTCCACGGGAGAATGTCGTGTTCGGTATAACTGCGGGTAGGGTCGTCTGCGTTGTGTCCTGGGGGGATTGATGCTGCGAGATCGGGGGAAAGCACGTCTTCTAAGGCGGCAGTCACTTGGTCAGCAATGTCGTCTCGTGATTCCTCCCTAGCTGCCAAATAGCTAGTAGTCTCAGGTATTGCTTGCAAGGGCACGGTTCGCGTGCCAGGGTTGGGGTACGGTTTCACTGGACGTCGGCCATCGGTGTCGGCTTGAAAAGCAATGTCCTTTCTCACGCATAAAAGGTTTTGTACGTATACTATTTATTACTAGCGGATCCGGCAATGCTTCGTTATTGATAAACCTGAGTATAGATATGAATTAAATAAATGCAACTAAGTTCGATATTGAACCTAACCTGATCTCGAAATCGAGTAGTTTTTGAGTCTATAGGACATACATATACAAACGTTGGCTTTTATTTATATAGATATGTTTCTCCTAAAAACATTATGATTCAATATTTCGGACTGCAGTTTTTAAATTCATGACTTTTTTTCTTTCAGATTATTTAATCCAAAATTAAGAATGGTCCTCTTTATTTAGATTTCCCAAGCTAAAAATTATGTGTAAGAAATATACGTTTTCATAATTTACAAAGCTTTTCGTGCATGCTTCATTTATATGCTAATCTAATCTAATCAGCTCTCCTCCGATCTTTGGTTTTGGTCACGTTAGTGTCTCAATTGTTCATCTTCAACCTCAACTGGATCGATTTTTTTCGTTTCTTCTTTTGTAAGTATATTCGTTTGCTCTGTTCTTCATGTCTTATTATCATCATTGCCATGTACCTTGAAGCCATTACCTTTGTTCTGGATAAAGAATGCAAGCCTCGGTACATTTAAAGTCTGAAATCACTTGAATGAACCATTAAAATAGCGTCTACTTTAAAAATACAGACCATTAACTCAAATCTCACAATAGAGAGATGTTCTGTGTTTATTCTCTTCTTATTTTATAAAGCTAACATAACATTTTTACAAATATTCCCAATCAGCATATACGTCTGATATATGGGAATATATATAGTCAGCATCTATCAAATACATCTATCCTTAATGCTTTAATAATTTTTTAATAATTAACCTATATTACTTAAGAATCCATCAGTTGACAATAAGTATATGTTGATATACACAGCCAATCATGTGTATACACAGGAGTGCCAGCAAAAATGATACACATATTAAATTACTTGGTTGCTTCTCCAGGGGAGCATAGAATTGCAAAAATACGATGGAACATTGGCTCTACGAAGTCATGGAAATCCGGGCGCATGAAACTACAATTGATAGCGCATAGCTATATATCTTTAGAGACGCCCAAATCAATTTACCCCGCGCTTAATTTCGTGGATTCGCCGCAGAGAACCGAACCTAAATGCGGAGCCCATTAGAAAAAATCCAGCGCGGGCTACAACACGTTTTCTGCACCTGGAGGGAAAACATTTCCTGCAGAGTTGAAAAGCGTGTACGGGGCAACACCGCAAACCCCATCGTAAGATGCCATGGCCAAATAGCGGCCCTGGTCCTCGGTGCAGAAAACGTGTTACAGCCCGCATCTGGATTTTTCTAATGGGCTCCGCCATTTAGGTTTGGTGCTTTGCGGCGAATCCAGGAAATAAAGCACGGGTTCAATTGGTTTGGGCGTTTCTGAACATATGTATCTATGCGCTAGCAATTGTACTTTCACTGCTGCGCCCGGATTTTCATAACTTCGTGGAGTCTATGTCCCATCGTATTTTTGAAACTCTATATTTCCGTGGGGGAGCAGCCATGTACGAAGGGCGTTCAAATTAGACCTGGACTTTATTTTGTGTAAATTTCATTGTTGTATAAATCTAAATTTTCATTATTGGGATGGCAATTACCGCCTGTCATGCAAATGCAGCACCACTCATCCGATTGCCATGACAACAGATTGTTCGATATAAAGGATAAAGTACCTAAGTCTATGGATGTGATGACTATTAACACAGTAGAGGCAACCAACCGCTTTTCCACAAAAATTTCTTTAATCCGCATGCATGTACAGTTTAGTCGCTACGCGACCTTCTTTCAGCACGACCTCCACACAGCTCTCCCCTTACGACTACCACCTTTTTGGACCTTTGGAAGAGTTCTTGGGAGGTCAGAGTTTCGGCTACATTGAGGAAGTAAAAAAGGCTGTCCTGGCGTGGTTTCGACATCAGCCTGAAGATTTCTACAGATCCGGTATTCAGATGCTCACAGAACGCTGGAAAAATATGTAGAGAAGCAAGAAGAAATGTTCTTTGGGAACTAACTACTGGTGTGTTTGTGTGTGTGTGTGTGTGTGTGAGTGATTTTTTTTGTAGTTTCCTGATTTTATAAAAAAAAGTCCAGGTCAAATTTGAACGGCCCTCGTATTTGTGGATTTGTGCTGTCATTTGTTGGCGAGATGACGCCCCTCGTATTTATAATTTATGAGCTTGTTGAATTTCTATATGCTTTGAAGTGCTTAATTTATTTCTACAGATTCCTTCATCTTTATAGAATAACGTTCCGACCCAAAAAAGCGTTACGGGTGATGCAATAATCATTACGGATGATATAATATTTTTAATTTCTCGTCATACAAAATACACTAGTTTTTTTATTTTAGATACTACGAAACGCTTATACATGCCATATATGTGGTCCCACATTCGATTGTGATCGAGAGACTCGTGCTTATATTTCATACTTCAGTTATTATAAGCCCTTATTCAGTATTACGATGTTCACGATTCTGTAAACTCGTCTATTGATAAATAAATAAAAGGTTTATGAACATTATAAAATATTTATTTGTTTGGTGCATCTAAAAACATTATCATGATTCAGTGCTTCGGGCTGCAGATTCGAACCTGAGTCACTTTTTTCAGCTTAACACTGTCCAAAAAGCCGACACAAAGTCAATAAAACAGCAACTATAAGTAGAATTGAATATCCAATAATTTTCTCGAATTCAGTTTCCGATAATTTGCTAAAACTTTCTTGCGGGGGTTTATTAATCTTATGTTCCATGCAGGATTAATGAATAAAATCAAATAATTGGAAAGGTCACGATTTAATGATAAGTTCACCTTTTCTAGAATTGTGGTGAACTTTATCCAACGACATGGAAAGACTGATTAATTGATCTGCTAATGCGATTATCTCGAGTGTATTATTATAATTAATTAATGCTCTGAAACTATAATTAATGCCAGTATATTTTTAAATAACTGCTTACCTAAAGGGATATTGAATTAAGTCTATTTTCAAGTTTGAGGTCGATGAATAATTTTGGCTGGTTCCAATCAACATACAGCGTATTAAGAAAAAATTCGGGGAGGTTCGAAGAAAAGATTTCTATTGCTTTCTCCTTTATATTTGATTTTCTTTTAAGCAAAACCTTTCGATGCTCTTAGCAAAGAGAAGCTAAAGTAAACTAATGAGCCATCTCTCAATCAATGAGTCGATTCCTTCTTCAAATTTTGCTGCACTGACGGCTCTCGTTTCCTTATCCAGATGTTTTAGAGCTCAGATGGGTTGATTATTATTAAGATCCACAGGGGTGTAATTTAGATTCTTGTGCTGAATAAACTGCAGGGGAATTTTAAATAGTAGTGTTTTAAAAATTTTTAAGAATTAATAGCTGTCTATCGACGAGCGTTCATCACAAGAGAAGAAATAGCATTTAACTGGATCGAATTGCAAGTACACCCTGTTGAATGTTTAATTTTAGGAAATCATATTTTCCTGTGCCAAATGTAGATTTAACTTTGAATTACCTAAATTTGCTAATCATGGATAAAGACTAAACTTTTTATCTGTAATATCTGATATAACTTTGATATAAAATTAAAATTATGACCATTTAATTGTAAGTTTAGAGTTGAATTTCATCACAGTATGAACTAGAAATTTGCCTAATGTATCTGCCAGATCGCCGAATTAGAAAAGAAATTGATAGAAATAAATTCGGGGATCGAACACAGAAACAAGCAGCAGGAAGAAAAGAACGAAAACGAAGAAGGCATAGGAGAAGTAGGAAAATCAACTGCCCGTCCCCCAGAAAAGAAGATGGAAGAAACAAAGAGAGGAAGAAAGAAATCGAGGCGTGGATTGGAAAAAAGAGAAATTACGGGAGGACGTGCGATTGGAGGAAAAGGGGAGGAAGGTAGAAGGGGACAGAAAGGCTGGATTTTCGAGGTGGACGGAAGGAAAATTTGGAGCTCCGAAGGAAAGTCGAAGGATAAAGGAACCAGTCGACCACCTAAGGATGAAAGGAAAATTCGGCGCAGTTGGAGAGAGGTAGAAGAGGGAAAACGAAAAGTCGCCCGCGAAGGAGCGGAGGTTTCCGCCGAAGTCGGAAAGGATTTTCCCGCGACAGTGTGGGTGGCCCGAACTTGACCACAACTGAACCGAGATAGAGGACGACAGGAAAGGCGATAAGGCAGCAGGTTCGTCGCTCTGTTCAGGCAAGTGAATGTAATCGAACATTTCTCGATAGAACTTTTTACAACACCTCTCAATGTGCGATTCACCCCGAGAGGAAACGAGGTCATTCTCGACGAGTTCGACCAGCGCCAAACTTTTCGCCCTTGCTCCTAATCGAGCCTTCGGTTCTCGCAACCACGAGCACGAGAGACAAGTCGCCCCGTCGCGAAGTAGCGGTGCAGAAGGAGGAGGAAGAATCCGACGGTAATACGGAGGATTGGAAGCAAGCCCCAGGCCCGAGCCCGGACGTCGAGACGAGCCACGCCGACGACGTTGTCATCCAAACCCCGCCAGCGAGCAAGCTCTCAGCCGCACTCCATAGCAGCAGAGCCGAACAGGTGACGCTAGACGAGCTTCCTTCACCTCATAGTAAGAAAGAGAAGGCCCCGCCATTGGACGCCACGCTTCTCGCCTGCCATACGCCGGAGCACGACAGTTCAGACACTCTGAGTGCTCCAGCCTGCCCGTCAAAGACGACGACAGCTTCGCGAGCGCGCGCCAGGCAGAGATCTCTTGCTGCGAGACGCGCTCGGCTATTGCGTCGCCGATTCGGTGTATTCAGTTATAATTATTATAGTGCCTAGCTTTAATTAAGATAAGACTAAGACAGACTGATAAGTGACTATCTTAATTTCTCTTCCAACTAAGCAAGACTATTCTCGTTAAGAAATTGGTTTCTTTTCTTCCCCATGTCTGCCATGCTCGAATACTTAGCTAATATCTTTTATTTTGCATGTCTCTTCAGCTTTGGGCCACGCTTCTTGGAACCCGGTAGGGTCGCCGCCATCTGCATTAGCGGTGACGAATTCACGAAGACCACTTCGCTATTGGTCCTACCATCACTTCAGCATAGTTTTACAGAAGATATAAAAATAACCCTTAACGAAAAGGGTTCATGTAGAAACCTAGATGAAATCATTTAAATTTTAAAGGTTCAAAATTTTAATAACTTATATAAAACCAATAAAACGATTTCTTGAGAAAAGAGATCGCCATTCATATATTAGCGCTTTCGGTTGAGGACCTCCACAGCTGCTGAAATGATTAAGGAAAACGGACGTTTAAAGTTTTTAATAGCCCAACAAAGGACAAGTCAATTAAAAAGATTAGCGATTTTATTTCTCCTTTTTGAGATATATGAAGTTGAGTTCAACTTTTTTCTGATCATTATAAGAACATTCACCTGTATTAAAGAAAGCTGCTTTATGTGAATGCTCGATTCTGTTCGTTAGTCTGTTTGTGAACACTATCTCGATCTTGTTTTAACTATTCGTTAGCCAGGGACTACGCTCGATCGATATCAAAAATCCGTCAGCTCCGACTTGTTTTGAAGAGGTACTAGAAGTTGATCCAAAAACATCCAGTGATGCCTATCAAATATACTTTCTTATAATGTTAGGTATATTTAACGTTGAAAGAATATGATTATATATAAAGATTCTTAAAAATTATTTTTTAACTTCAACAGGTTTTAAATAAACAAAAAAATTATAAGAAAAGCTTATAAAACTGACTACATCTGCTATCATACAAAACTGTATAAATATAGGAAATTTAAGTCTCAAAATAGTTGAGCCGTTATCAATAATTATAAAAACCTTCCATCCCCCGAATATAAAAATCCTATATCCAATATTTACATTTAAAATGAAAAACATCCCATTATCTAAAAATCCTTGAGCAGCACTTTAAAATATATACAAAATATATGTTTAAATTATATACAGAAATATACATTTAAAATCAAACCATAGATTAATATAAGCTGCACTGTCTAAAATCCTGATAATCGTAGCATTTGACTAAAAATTCGGAACTTGACTTGTGAAATTTCCTTTACAGGACTGTTATGCCTTGCAAGTGGCGAAAAATCCGTTTTATATGATAGAAAAATGTCCTAAGTCCAAGATATATTCCAACAAATGTTATCTTTGAAGTCAGTCGAAGAATCATAAATAATAAAATCAAAATTCCATCATTTCCACCATGATTAACGTTTTCGAGGTCATAAATACCTCATCAGATCGAATACACAAATCCCACTCTCCCTCCCAAACAATGAAGTAAAAAAAGAAATTAAAAATTAAAAATTACACAATTGAAAAAATTATAAAATCAACCAATCAGGGCTTAAGTCGTACGATGTCTGCGCTATTGTATTTTCATCTTCTTTTATTAAGAGCGCTTCTTTAATTATTCTTTTTTTGTAATTTTTCTCTCTAATGTGATTTAGGATTGTCACATTACTATTTTGAGACTTAAATTTCCTAGCCGGCTTGTTGGCCGAGAGCGCTGAGGCGCAGGTCTTATCGCTCTCGCAACCAGCAAGTCGCGGGTTCGAATCCCGCTTGGGGCATGGATGTTTGTGATTGTCCTTTATTATCAAAAGAAAACCCCGTGTTGGGCTTCGGCCTGTTGGGGGCAGCCCGCCGGTTGTTTAGATTAAAATATTTAAACAGTTTTGTATGATAGCAGATGTAGTCAGTTTTATAATCTTTTCTTATAATTTTTTTGTTTATTTAAAACCTGTTGAAGTTAAAAAATAATTTTTAAGAATCTTTATACTTTCTTATACTTTGAAGAGGTACTAGAAATTGGAAATTTTTTTCTGAAAAACATTTGGATAAAAAGGTCAATGAAAGGTTGATGAAACTTAAACATATAGAATTTTCTGATTTACTGCTTATCATAGATTTTTCATATGGCTTTAATTCTTTTTTACAATCATTTAGAACTTTTTCATAAATATTTAATCCATATTTATAATAAATTTTGTAAATTTACAGAACAGTTATAGGCTATGATCAATTTTGTTTTGTAACAAATATAAAAACAGTTTATAATATTATGTTTATGGCTACATTCATAACAGTTATAATGACTGTTATTATCGTCCTAATAAAACTACTTCAATATTTGTTTACATACAGTAAATGAATCATTTTCTATTAATTGCTCTGTAAATTTACACAAGTTATTATAAATATGGATTAAATATTTTGAAAATGTATTAAAATGCAATCTTATAAAGATAATATTATATAACTAAAGCTATATTTGTTAAAATATCTATTTGGTTAAAATATCTTTATTTCTGGACAAGAGGTTTTTCAGAATTGATACCATTAATGCAAAATTTATCCCTATTATCATGGTAGCATGCACCAATTTCCTATATTCCAGTATATCTACATTTGACCAAAGGTAAATTTTTGTGACTACCGACTAAAGTTACCCATTCTTAATTAGCATCTTTTAATAAAATACATTTTCAAAGTGAAGAAGCGGATACTAATTTGGGTAATTTCATCATGAAATGGTCTTTGCCAATGCGTTTTTTTCCCTAACCTTAGTTTCGTTTAGACAGCTCCTCGAATTTCCCCGTGAACAATAACAGGTCTTGGAATTTCCGCATGTCGAAATGTAAGGCACCTCAAACAGAGTATATCGCCACGTGCTTTTCCACGAACCATTTTTTGCCTGTCTGTGAAAGTTATTGTATAACCTGAAATTTTCAGACGGTTTTTTTTGGTTGCTACTCTATTACTATAGATTTTGATCACATAAAAGCAGAACCTTATTCTTAATAAAGTAAATTGAAACTCTTCAAGAATACAAAATTCATACCTAATAATATCTTAATCCATAATCCATAAAAGGGGTCATTTTCCAATTTCTGGAATTTTTTCCAGTTGTGTTCTTTTTGTTTTTCTAGAATTTTCGCTTGTGCTCTTTTCTTTTTGTCGAGCTCATTTACACCGACCTTTTAGTCTTTTGGAGTCCAAATTTTATGCTTAGTCTCAATGTTACCGTTGAGAATGAAGGCATAGCCTTCGAAATACGTATCCGGCATTCCATATCTCGGATGTTCTTTTGTAGTTGGTAGGTTTTCTTTAATATAACGGATATAAATATTTGCCAGCTATTGATTCCCTTGGATACTGGTATTTAATGCTGGCAATGTTTTCTTCCAGGTTGCTTTGATAGCTTCGAAGTTAATTTATCATTGTTCACAAAATTTAAACGCGTGGGCTCTCGTCAAATTTATAATTTATTCGAAATAATTAGAAGTAAGGCTTGAAATAAAGACAGAATTAATCAAATTACTCAGAATAAAAATAAATTATCGAACCTGAAACGTTTTTGGTAACATACTAACAACTTACTCAAAGGGAACAGTCACCGTATCAAAACCAAAAACGTTTTAGTTTCTACCTGGAATATTGAGAAGCTTTGCAAATTATTTACCAGTTCTCAAAAAAAAGGAGGAATTCTTCATCTTAAACAAATTATAAAAAATTTGGGAAGCTATTTTTTTGGGCAAGAGTGCGTAGCTGTAAGAGATTCTTCAGTCTCAGGTTGACCTTGCCGCGAGTATAGTTAGGATTTGGCGCAAACTGAACTGCTTTAGAAAAATCGATCAATCAGGAATTCTAGAATTTTTTCTATACAACTTGTTTAGAAGTTACCAAAACACCATTCAATATTTCTACAGCTTCATCTTTAAGATCGAAATTTATTCATCAGATTGGAAAATCATCAGACTTCAACCAATTTCCTAAGTTTAGCATCCAAAATGCTCTGTCGATTTTCGACCTATTAAAATTGCACTTAAAATTACCTGCAGCAATAAAAGGTCTTTCATTGCATCCAATTATAAATTACTTAGTTAAATCATTAATTCCATCGTTAATTCTTAATTGAATAGCTATGCCAAACCTTTATTATCTCACTTTCAGCATAGCTTTTTGAAAAATTACTCTCCACTCTAACTAGCCTTATTGATCTCACTCTGAGATTACTCGAGTTGATGACTGTCAAGAACAATTTGACATCATCTCTATCGATCTTCATAAAGGCTTTCGCTCTGTAATATTCATAGCCTTTTTACAAAATTACAAGCTATTGGTTTCTCCCCTTATGCGATCAAATATCTTTATGGAAGGAATTTTGTTTGATAGAGTTTTCAATATAAACATAAGTGATATATCTCGTCTTTTTTATCTCCTTTTGGACTACTTGTTTTCGTATTCTGTATAATTGATCTAGAATTATTCTTAGACTTGAATGTTATTTCCCTTCTTTGATACACAATTTTTGTTAAATTAGATATATTTAAATATTCGTCAAATCTATTTACGATGGAAATGATCTTAATTGAACAAATGAATAATTTTTGCGTCTGTCATTTCTTTCACTCCCTAAGTTAACGTTTAATATTTCAAAGATGTTTTTGACTGAACTTCAATCTCGTACGAATTCCATTAAGAATATTTTACTAATAATTTTAACTTTAATGCCCACCATCGTTACTTTATAGGGGAATGCAGTAGATCAGTAGCTGTAATTAAAAAAAAGTTAATTACTTAGATATCACATTTATTTATTCATCATAACAGGCCAACTTATTTTTATAATGCTCTTGTGCCCTATGTGATGGCCCCTTCTTCTAGCAATCGCTTGATATCTTCTGGTCGATTCTGTTCTACTTCTCTTGACCAGCTTCCCTTAATCCAGACAATTTTCTCGGACACCTTATATGAAGAGCTCTTTTTAAACGGAATAAAACTTGTTTATTCTATCAACTTACATTACGACCATAGTCGGAGCTGATAAAAAGAAGAATGATTTAGAAACAATGAATGCCTTACTAATCCTCGCTACAGGTCATAAAAAAAATTTCTTTGGTTAACAATTGAAATTGATACAATGCAAACAATTGTACGTACATTCACACAATCTCCCCCTTGGATATTGTTTGCATTAAGTTACACAAATTAAATCACACAATTCTGTATGCTTATTTTTCTTGTGTTTCTTGGTCATAATATCGGCTAAGTTACAGTCACTACTGATGTATTTAAGTTGAACCTGTCCATTGTCTATAAGTTCTTTGACAAACTGCAGTTTGATTTCTATGTGTTTGGTTTTGGCATTCTCACGATGATTGGTTGCAAAAACAATTTAGTTCTGCAAATTGTTTCTGTGTTTGCCATTCTCACGCTGCCCTGTTGTCGCAGTAAATCGTTACAGGCACAGAAAATATATCATGTAAATTTAGTTCTTCCAGTGCACGAGAGATCCATATTGCTTCTTTACAGGTTTCTGCTAATGCAATATACTCACTTTCCATGATGGATAAGGCTACACATTTTTGTTTTGTTGTACGCCAACTTATCGGTGATCCACTATCACAGTTCCACTGAATGAATGTCGATCTTTGCTTGTTGCCAAATCAGCATCCGAATAGGCTTCTAGGTGGTGGTGACCTTCATTCTTGAACCATAGTTTCTTTTGTAGAGTAGAATTAAGATACCGCAAAATATGCTTAATACATTGAATATGCACTATGCTTGGTTTTTCTACATACTGACAAAGCTCTGTAACAGAAAATAGAATATCTGGTCGCATCTTGGTAACCAAATACATTAGTGATCCAATGATACTACGAAACTGTTTCTTATCTTGACTATCAACTAATATTTCATTATCCATAAACTTGATTCCTGGATCCATTGGAGTAGATGCATTTCTTGAATCATCGAATCCATACTTTATTAGTAGCGTCTTGATAAATTCTGTCTGATCACATGTAAGTGATCCATCATCCTTATGATTAATTCTAACATTCAGTATATAGGAAATTTCTCCTAAATCCCCTGTTTCGAACTTGGACGAGATCAGTTACTTGACAGACTCAATATTTTGCATGTTGGGATCAAAAATTGCTATATCATCAACATATGACAAAATAAATACTTCTTGATAAGTATAGATGCAGCTTGAACTATGCATCCTTTTAAATTGTAAATTTTGAAAAATCCTATCTAGTTCATTGTACCATGCATTACTTGCTTGCTTCAATCCGTATACAGCTTTTCTCAGTTTCAACACTTTAGTTTCTTCACCTTCCTTTATCCATCCATCTGGTTGTTGCATGTATATTTCTTCTTCCAGCTGACTGTATAGAAAGGCACATTTTATATCAAGATGCTTAGTTTTCCATTTCAAAATGACAAAGTGCAAGCATTGCTCTTATGACTGAAAAGTTCACTACTGGAGAAAACGTTTGGAAATAGTCAATATTTTCTTCTTGAAGAAAACCTTTAACAACAAGTCTTGCTTTAAATCTCTTAATTTGACCATTTGAATCCTTCTTGACTGCAAATACCCATCTACAACCAATTACATTTCTGTCTTCAGGTGGGTTAGTCAAAATACAAGTTTTTCTTGATTCTTGTGTTAGCATATCTTCTTCCATTGCTTTGTACCAATTCTTTGCTTGTGGCATTTGCATTGCCTCTTGATAAGTAGTTGGTATTTCAACTTTCAGATAATTAATTTCCTTGGGTTTACCCGCTCTTCCAAATGGATTCCGTATAATCTTCTTAGGTCTACCTCTTCTTCTTTTAGTTTCATCTATTTCGTTCTTATCACTTGAGCTTGACTCTACTTCTATGTCTTCTTCTGCATGAGAATGTTGATCGTCTTGTCCTTCATCTCTCTCCCCAGTGTCGGTTTCTTCATTCCACGCAGGAAAATCATAAAATGTTAAATGGTCCTGGTCTAAACATTCTATGCCACGTCTTGATTCATCAAATTACACATGTTTTGTCTTGATGACATCTCTCGTTATTGGATTCCATAAACGATATCCCTTTGTTTGATGAGCATTACCAACCATGATACATCGTTGCGCTCTGCTTGCCAGCTTGCTTCTTTTCTCTTTAGGAATATGTGTAATAATGCAAGACATCTAAATACTTTCAAGTGTTTTACACTAGATTTGTGTTTTGTCCACAGCTCTTCAGGTACTACTCCCCTGTCATTGGGTACATCGTTCTATTTCTTACATTAGCAGCAGTCACAACTGCTTCACCCCAGAATGATGGAGGTAACTGTGCAGAATCCAAACTTGATCTTGCAAGGTTCATGAGAGTACGATTCATTCGCTCAGCTATACCGTTCATATTCGGACAGTACATATTAGTTGTTTCATGTTTAATACCTCGTGCACGAAACATATCATCTAGAGTTTTATTACAAAATTCCAGGCCGTTATCAGTCCTGAATCTGTTCACTTGTTGTCCTGTTGAACGTTATGCTCGTTCTATAAACATCTTAATATATGATGGTACATCACTTTTCTTCTTGATAGTGTATACCACTGTTCTTCTAGAGTAGTCATCAATGCACGTTAAGAAGTATGAAGCTCCACCATTTGTCTTCACTGGCATCGGGCCACAAAGATCAGATTGACTTAGATCTAGCACCCTTGGAGACTGTCGCTTATCAATGGGAAAAGATGGAGTTTTTGTTGATTTGCCTATTTGACAATTTTCACAGGACTGTTTATCTTCTTTAGTTTCTTCTAGACCAAAAACACTTCTTTTGCGCATCATCTCTTGTATGGTAGATGTGTTAAGATGACAAAAACGCTTATGCCATATTTGTTCCGAGTCTACTTCACATCGAGTTATAAACAATGACTTGTGATGCTTGCTAGGTTCACCATCAACAATGTAGAGTCCATCTTTAAGTCGTGCTTGTGCAATAGTTTGTCTATTCGCATTCTTGATTGTTGCTAATCCTTTGGAGAAAAGAACAGTTTTCTTATTTCTCTCAATCTGCGATAAAGAAATTAAATTTCTTTTCACTTTAGGTATGTATAGCACATTCTTCAACGTTACGTTTTGAATTCTATTGCCAATCTTCATTTTCATTTCTACTTCACCGTGGCCTTTCAGTATATATTATTCCCTTCCCCCCCCCTCCCCTCTTGTTTCGCCCCTTCCCAAGAAATGGACGTCCTTATTGTATCTGGGCCCTAATTTCTCCCAGCTCTCTAACTTCCTGTCGTCCCTTGGCCTTCGAATATCTTTTCGTACTCCTACACCATCAGCCCGCATCCTGAACCCACCCGCCGCCGTCACCACCGACAAATATTCCCAATCCGGAGTTTACCGCCTGAATTGTGCGTTTTGCGACAGATTCTATGTAGGATTATCGACCCGCAATTTTGCAGTACGATTCAAAGAACACATTGATTCGTATAGAAAACGAGATCGTATTTCCCACTATGCAAGAAGATTCCGGACACGCTTTAAAGACACAAGAAGATGTTATGTCTGTCCTACATATCTGCAGTAGGCCAGAAAAAACTGCTACCCTCGAAGCGAACGAAATATTCAAGGCCAAGAAGTCCTCCCCCCACCTGCTTCTCAATTGTCAAACAGACTTTAATGTGTATGCAATACTTAACTCTTTATCTGATCTATTATGATCCCTTTTTCTCGGTTTCTTTATTATGGTTTATGTTTTCCTTTGCATTTTGTTATTTCTTACCTGTTTATTTTATTTTCTGTAAATCCTCTTGTCCTCAGACAACCGGATAAGTTCTCTTTTCGGTCCGCGTAAACGCGCACCATCCCTTTGTATATTTTCTTTTTGTATAATTTATAAAAATTAGCGTCTACACCCTTTTTATTCTATTGGCCATTATATTTCAAAAATCTGTGCTTTTTCTATTTATCCTGTTGGCCATTATTTCCTCTTTATTTCTTTTGTATCTTATTGGTTCATGTATATGCATAATTTGTACCACTGTTCTGTATATAAAGGCTTGCATGCCTCTTGCTGTATATATCCTTGACAAAGCCGGGAATAAATGGCGAAACTAGTTGGAACTCCTGATGTCCCTCTGTTATACTGTAAGGCCACCACCTGTTTAATCAATAGGAACAGTATTATGATCCACCCTTCTACCCATATATTATTCCACCTGCTGTTTTGATTTGCATACTTGTATCATCTACTAAATTGCTGAACAAAGTTCAATCATTGCATACATGATTTGTTGCTCCGCTGTCTAAAAGCCATTGTTGCATTTCATCTTCTGAATGGTTCACAGTGGTCAGCAGAAAACTTTCATATTTGCTTTTTGTAAAGTTTAGTTTCTTCTTACTTTTACTTCTGCAATTACGTATAATGTGACCTGTTTTTCCGCATCCAAAACAAACCACTTTTGGTTTATTACTGTCCTTGGTAGTTGTGTTTGTCTTCTGGTAAGTTTGAGCTTGGTTGGGTTCTTCCTTCTGTTTTTGATACATATATGCACTCTTGCATTCTTCTGGTTCACTTAGTTGCCTTCTATCATATTCAGCTAATAAGGTTGTATTTATCTCCTTAGACTTAAATTTATCATCTTCCAAATTAGCAAGTGACATTACGAGTGCTTCATAGCTATCAGGCAATCCAGTCAACATTGAATACGCAAGTTCCGAGTCGTCTACTTTAACGCCTGCTTCAACGAGTTGATCATAGCATACTTTCAAACGATTTAGGTAAGAGGACATTGACTCACCACCCTGCAAGTGAATTTTCATGAGTTGTTTCTTCAATTTTAAAATGGAAGCTGTCTTGTTCTGGACTTTGGTTCATAAACTGATGTTAGAGTGAGCCAGGCTTCTCTCGATGTTTTAGCGTCTGCAATATGCACTTTTGATCAGATGATATACTTAAAGCAATAGTAGCTAAAGCTTTTTCATCTTTCAAGATGAAATTACGTCTTTCTTCAACAGTAGCTTGTGGTTTCAGTTCATCAGTGCCGTTAGCATAATCCCATAATTCACGCTCAATTAGCATCATTTTGACATTATATTTCCAACTTCTGTAATTATGGTCGGACAGTTTTTCAATATGATGAGCGACAGGCTGCTATGATGCCATAGTATTAAACTATTCTGTGTACTTTACTGCATGATGTGCTGAATACATTAATATGAAAAGTGACCTTCATATTAATATGAAAAGTGACCTTCATCAGTCCTGTGAAAGTCGCCTTCATAAAAGTGACCTTCCTATTCATGCCTTAAGTGGAAGTTGCATACATATCTGTGTTTGTACCGAACATAGGAGATAACAGACATTTGACACCCCCTGTTTAGTAAGACAGTGAAAATATTGTTACAATTTCGTAGTGTAAGGTTTCATGGAAAACATGTCGCGTGCAAGCCATTCATTGTTTCTGATCAAAAACAGAAAGAAATATCTGGACTTTCTAATGATATATGACAAATGCGTACTAATCATGATCATGATTACTATCGGTATCTCGACGATACGAGAAGATATGCAGGTTTGTATCGTCGAATGCTGCTTGTGGCGGGAAACGTGTATATTGAATTTCCTTCCACGGTGTTAGGCAATCAAATTGCTCTTAAGTATTGAGTGGAATTTTATCTTTTTACAGTATTCGCAAATTAAGTTTGCACCCCCTTAATTTACAAGAAATTTGAAAGCAATCTATATGGAAATGTGGCCCGTGATTCTCTTCAATATTTTCCCCGTAAATATGACATTATTCTTTGTTAAGTTCAAGATATTGAAATTTTAATATCCTTATTACATTGTTTTCTCATTCCTGATTTAGCTTAAAGTAGCACATAGAACGTCAGTAGAGAAATACAGGTGGAGAAGCCACGTTTTTCCTAAAGATTTCAATTAAATAACAAGAATGATTTTACCGCCAAGGCGGATAAAAGGAACACATTTTCGTGCTTTAACAGCGAGACAACAGCCATGGATACCGAAAACAAACATGCCTTTTAAATCAATATAGAAAACTATATAAATAAGAAAACTGACTTTGTAATGAAACTAAAATAAAAAGAGAATTTAAGCGAATAAAATTGAAGAACCTAAAGGAGAACTGGAGAGTGTAATAATTCTTTATACGAGGGGTGATCAAAAAGTAATGTCGCGTATTTTTTATCTCGAAAATGACGGCAGATATGAGGAAAATTGCAATACATAAAAATTAGTTTGTGTCATTGTTAAAGTTTTCTGTTAGTATCGTGTGCATCCGCCAAGCACTAGCGACATGACAGTCCAAACAAGATGGCGGCTCTCATTTCATCGTCCAGTTACGCTATTTTCTCATTCCTAATTTTCATTGATATAGCTTAAACTAGCACATAGAATGACAGTAGAGAAATACAGGTGGAGCAGTCACGTTTTTTCTAAAGATTTCAATTAAAAGACAAGAATGATTTTACCGCCAAGGCGGATAAAAGGAGCACATTTTTGTGTTTTACGAGGGGTGATCAAAAAGTAATGTCGCGTATTTTTTTTCCTCGAAAATGACGGCAGATATGAGAAAATTGCGATACATAAAAGTTAGTTTGGTTCATTATTAAAATTTTCTGTTAGTGTCGTGTGCATCCGCCAAGCACAAGCGACGTGACAATCCAAATAAGATGGCGGCTCTCATTTCATCGTCCAGTGCTTTTGAGCGGCGGAGTGTTATGCATTATCTTTGTGCAAAAGGACTGAAACCAGTCGATATCCATAAGGAAATTGTGTCGGTGTACGGAGGTGATAACGTGCAGCTCCGAACAGTACAACGTTGGTGCAGAGTTTTTAAAGACGAGAGGACCTGCTGGACGAACATCGCTCTGGCCGGCTGCGGAAATCCATGACTGACAGCAACATTGCCGCTGTGGAAGTGCAGGTGCGGAGAACCGGCGGATTACCGTGAGAGAAATTGCTGCAACGTTGAACATTTCATATGGGACGGCGTACGAGCAGCTGGGCTTTCGCAAAGTGTCATGCAGATGGGTACCAAGACAGTTGACGGCCGAACATCAAGGTGCTCGTTTCGATGCTTGTTTGCTCCATCTCACCCGATACCAGGAGGAGGGTCAGGATTTTTTGGATCGAATCATCACAGACGATGAATCATGGCGGCTCTCATGTCATTGATATAGCTTAAACCATTTCACGCCATTTCACGCTCGAAACCAAGATGCAATCGGCGGTTTGGAAACACGCCTCATCTACCACAACGAAAAAGTTCAGAACTGTGCCATCATCCGGCAAGGTCATGTTGACATGTTTTTGGGATTGCCATGGTCCGATATTGCTTGAGTTTTTTCCACCTCAAACCACTGTCAATTTCGAACGCTACAGAAGTACACTGAGGAATCTTCGAGCGGCCATACCCAGGAAAAGACCTGACTCGGCAATGGAGGACATCGTACTGAACCACGACAACGCACGTCCCCACATAGCTAAACGGGTCACTGACCTCTTGCAGCGATGAAACTGGGAAACACTGCTTCATCCTCCATACAGCCCGGATCTCGCTCCCAGTGACTGCCTTATCTTCGGACCGTTGAAGAAGTCACTGGTCAGCATTTCCTTGACGACGACGAGGTAAAATCGGCAATATGTAACTGGTTCCACACTCAACAGGACGACTTTTATCGACAAGGCGTGGAAAAACTTGTCCACCGCTGGGATCGTTGCCTCAATCGGCTTGGAGATTATGTGGAAAAATAAAAGTTGAATTGTTCTATCGAATGTACATGTGTTTATTTCTTTCCCGGTCACGATTTTAGAGAAAAAAAATTCGCGACATTTTATTAGCATTCCTACGATAATGTTAAACGAAGTGACCGTCAACTGTTGAAACGGACTGTGTAAGCGTCTATCATTTCTTCATATTCTCTTTCTAAAGCGTTTCTACGTAATCATCTAATGTTGTAGCGAGCAATTAGCTATTAACAATTATCTTTGACAACAATATATATATAGTAGAATTCAGATATTGATAATCTTAGGCTTAACAGCAATTTGCTCTTGATAACAATTAGCTATGGATAACAATAGCTATAGACGTTACGATTTGTTTGATATATTACATGCCATATCTAAGCATTGAACGCGTTCATTGGCACCTTATAGTACCATTAGAATGCATACTACTAAACCAATTCCGAATT
Source organism: Rhysida immarginata (assembly GCA_023313115.1). Taxonomy (NCBI): domain Eukaryota; kingdom Metazoa; phylum Arthropoda; class Chilopoda; order Scolopendromorpha; family Scolopendridae; genus Rhysida; species Rhysida immarginata. The sequence continues at coordinate 1,838,164 of JAHWFO010117521.1, forward strand.
TCATTACTTTCTCGTTATATTCATTCATAACCCATCGTTACAAATAGTTTGAAATTTTAATTATTTGTTAAATTCATTTAATACACGCTTTTACAAGTAGTTTGTAATATTAGATGCCACATTTTGGAATTGAAAATTTCCAACTGATACCATATGGTATGATTTACAATCAGGAGAAAACACCGTAGGGGAGGGGGTGACATGTAAATCTGTGTCGATCTTTTGCGCGAAACATTGTTATAATACTACTAAACCAATTCCGGGTATCATTTATTGATCGTTATATTTATTAATTACACAACATTACGAGTTGTTTGATATATTACATTCCATATTTAAGCATTGAAAGTTTCCAAAGATACTTTTGGTACCATTAGAATACGTACTACTAACCAATTCCGAATATCATTGATTACTCATTATTTTCATTCATGACACGTCGTTACAATTTGTTTGATACACTGCATGCCATATGTTAGCATTGTAAATTTTTAAAGTGATATCCTAATGGTACCATTAGAGCACGTGCTATTCTACCTATTCCGACTAATTCACCATCGAACGTGCTCTGTCTCATATTTATCGAGTGGTGAAAACAGAACGTGAAAAAGTTAAATCGTTTTCAGTTATGATATCAAATAATATGCTCCGTAACAATTACAGTGGCTGAAAGTAATAGTGTGTCAATTAAATACTAAATGCAGCCTGAGAAATGTAATGATAACTGATGACACCGCCAGATGGCATGACAATCTAATGCGCCGTAGAGCATTGTAATAGAGAGTACGGAGAATTGGACTGCGGCGGCCATTTTGTTGCCTTTATTCTATTTACTAAAAGGTGAGCCAATGAAAAAGGACTCACTTTAAAACTGTTGGAGTTAGACAACATAAATCCCCCCCCCTATTTTTATCATAAAATGTTACATATCATTTTATGTATATTTACGAATGTTTCAATTTAAATTTGTCATTAAAGTGATTTAATGTAGATAACATACTAGTTAGTGATGAAACAGCAGGATTCGCCTTAAAACTTATTAAAAGATATACAAAATTATGTTTTTCCTATTTTTATAATTATATACTATTTCAGCATTTAACACCGGATTTTAGGACTTTAATCACTAGTACAGAGGCGCTCGGACTTAAACAAGTGATTTCTTCTCCAACCAGAGTCACCGCAACTTCATCTACGTTAATCGATCACATTTACTTGCCAGGAGCCATTCAGCACAGTGAGCCTATATATACATCTCTACCCAAATTTGACCATATGTTGATTGAAATAACCTTCCTTTTTCCAAAAATAAAGACTAGAAATAATATTCATACGACTGAGACTTTACCAAGATATAACAAATTTAAATGTGCAATGTTCCACAGAGAATTAGACAAAGTAAATCACGATGAATTTAGAATGATGGACGATGTCAACCAACTCCTGGACTCCATCAATACCTTTGTGATGACTGCAGCAATAAACGCTGGAACTGAATTTTATAATACCAAAGTGACTCCCAGGAGACGAAAAATATGGTGGAACATTGACTTAATTAGAAAATGGAAGACCAAAACAGAGGCATACCGAAATTATATGCTTTTAAATGACTGTCAATCTTTACAGCAGTTCAGACAGGCCAACAAGGTATTTAAAAAAGCGATTAGAGAGGCAAAAAGAGCCACAGTTGCCCGTTATTCCAAATCGATACGTATTTGGCAATTAATACGCATATGTGAGAAACCTAGCATGTCTCAAGATGATTTTTGCAAGTACCTAGATTGGGTAAATAACCCTACGAATCTACCTCAACCTCCTAACATAATTGATTCAGATGTTAAGTGCCAAGATAGATCTCCAGATCTCGATATACCATATGGCTGGAAATTTGTCAAATTAATAAAAAAGGTTAAGATCAAAGGCCCCTGCTATCCCCTTAGCATGGCAGCAAAGTTAGTCAAAAATCTTAATGCTACCGGCCTTAAGATGATTTATCAATTATGTACCTTGATAATTAGTAAGAAAAAATTTCCTCGGGCCCTAAAAATAGCAAAAATTAACCCTACTTACAAAAAGGGTGACCCGGCTGATATAACAAACTATCGCCCGATATCTGTTTTGTCACCGGTAACAAAAATTGTCGAGAAAGCTGTCTTTAACAACCTTAGCGACTACTTATGGACAAAAATCCCGAAACAAGAAAGAGGTAGTAGGCCTCGCCAAAAGGTCATTTGGGTACCGCTTCAGATATATTTAAAAGCTGTAACTGCCTTTGATCAGGGTAGTAAATTTATCATTGCTCAAACAGACATATCTAAGGCCTTTGATTCAATTTCTAGGCCACAGCTTTTAAATGATCTAAAAGCTTTGGGTGTCTCTAGTGCCTATTTAGAATTACTTCATGATTATCTCCAGGATAGAGCTAACATCATTTGCTATGATCCTCTAATTACGAAACCATCTACACGTGGCATAGTCCAGGGCTCCGGCCTGGGCCCCTTACTCTATGCGGTTTCCACTGCCCCTTACAGTCATCAATTTAATTTTGATTTGCTGAGTTACGTGGACGACAACTTCTTGTTCGCTACATCTCCCCGTCATGATTTCGACAATGCCATCAAACTTCTCAACCAAGACCTACTTTTTCTGTCCGACTGGTATAGTACTAGAGGCCTTAGTCTCAATAGTACTAAGACTAAAATTCTAACGTGTGCCAAAGGTGAACCGTATATTAGTACAATTAAGATTTTGGGTATAACCTTTGATTCTAAATTACGGTTTAATGATATGATTGATCAACTCATAATGTCCCTTTACCGCAAAAATTATCTTGTGAAAAGACTTAGGTCTTTCTTATCAACCAGTCAATTGTGTCACTTCATCATGACCGTCATAGTCCCGAGTGTGGCGTTTGGAGCCCTATTTTGGTCTTCAACATCTACAGCCAATCTCAAAAGACTAACTGTTGCCTATAACAGAATTATACGGACAGCTTTTAAAATGAGTAGATTGGACTCTGTTACTAATATGTGTTCTCGCCATAATCTACCTACTCTTATGGTTATTTATAAGGTTGCGCTGATTTCTGAGTTAGTGAGCGCTATCCGTGATGAAAACCATCCTGCTGCCTTCGTAAAAGAATGGTTCAAGATAGGCAACGGAGTCCGTCAAACAAGAAGGTTCCTATTTGAGATTCCTTTTAAAATGTCAGGGTTCAAATCCCAAAGTTTCCCTTATAGTGCTATTGCCATTTGGAACGATCTGCCTTACAATATCCGTAACACTGTCCTGCAGTGTACCTTGCCCCAATGTGCTACGAGTTGTATTCATTTTAAGCGCTGTCTGAAAGTCGTACTATATAAATTTATAGGGCCGGCTTTTTATGCTGTCATAGTTCCCTTTTCCTTTCCACTTTTAGCTTGTTTTATTTCTCTTTTAGTCTCTATTGACGTTTTGGCTTTTACGAGCCTTTGATCCTTTCTTCGCGGTTCTTTTTGTTTTTGGAGGGTTTCTACCTTTTCCATTACTCCTTTGCGAGTGCTTAATCCTAATAATAATAATAATATTATTATTTATATTTATATTTAAAAATGATACATTGAAATGATTTAAGTTAGCTTATTTATTTTACATCCTCATTAGCAAAATTAACAAAAAAAAAATTCTGAGAGGAAAAAAAAAGAAAAACAATATTTTTTGTTACTTTTTATATTTACTCCACATTCCTAATGACTGCTCGCATTGCCATACTCCTGCTGTCATGTTTTTTTTCCTGACAAGTAGAAAAGCAAGCGGCTAAAACTTGAACGCCCTTAAATTTCATAAGGTCATGAAAACTCAGTTTTGATAATAAAAAGCTGGCTTCAGTGCTTCTTATAAATTTTTCTGCTTTTTCCAGTAAGTTGTTAAATACAGCTGCATTTACAAATTATAAAGTTGTTTGTTCATGGTAAGTTCTAAAACATCTTAATTCAGTGAATCTTTTGACATAGACTTGTTCCCAGTTCTTCACCATGTTCAAATTGTTCTTCAGAAAAATGTTTCTATGAAACATGATTAGAATTTTAACATAAATGAAAAGAAAATTCATTAATGTAGTATATTCTGTATTTTACGAGTTGCAGTTCAATGGAGGGTAGGGCAAAACTCCAGAGTAAAAACACAGGTACAAAACCCCCAGAGATAAAAGCTATGGTAAAAGGATCAAAGATGACATAACCTCCAAATGAAGCCTTAATTTTTATATCATCTTTATAGACTTATTTGAAAATTTATTGAATTTTTTTTCCTTGTATTGTGTAGCGTGTATTGGGGGGGGGGTCTTGTAAAAAGTGTTTCCTAAGATTAATTTACTGAATAATTTATTTTTTTTTTAATCTAGTGATTTAGTGGGAATTATTCGTGATTTGTTACTGCAGTTTACTGCATAGCAGCACGGCATTTCAGAAGAAATTGAAAGTTAACAGCTTTTAATAAACATTATCGTACAGAAGCACATAGAAAATGACTACATGAAAGGCAACAAAATGGCGATCGTAGAATCACGTGCGACCGACCAGCCAATGAGCTTGCATACCTGGCGGCATACGTTCGGGGAAAAGAATGTCCGTACTCTCTATTATAGTGCTCTAATGCGCCGACAATTACTCTATAATGCATGGCATTCATTGCAAGTTTAACAGCATTAACACTTTAAAAATCCTTGTTTAATAAAATAAAATAAGATTGTAAACTTGAAATAATATGCAGATAAAACAATTAAATGAATTTCAATGCAGTATTCGCTTTTTTTTATTATTAAGTAGCGGAAGAATGGAGCTACTTATTGTTTTCACAATGTCCGTCTGTCTGTCCGTCCGTCCCCTTCATAATTTCCGCATTTTTTGACGTAGAAGGTTGAAATTCAGAACATAGCTTATTATGGACATGTACACCTTCACTATTTAATTTGGTTTTGATTGGCCCACTGGGGCTGGAGTTTCGGGGGCGGAAATTAGAGGGGACCAAAAGGTCTGCGCGTATTTATGCATATAAAGAAGTGAAATTCGGTATACAGATTCCCCTAAGCAAGATCATCATTACCGTAAAGTTTGGACAAAGTTGTCCCAATAGGGTCGGAGTTGTGGGGGTGACAATCACTTGGTCTTAAGAAATTTATGGCAATATATAGGATGTGATATATCATTCGATCGTAAATGATGAGAAAGGAAAGAAGATAGGGTTATTTTTATTTTCTAAATACAATGTTCGACAAAATCAATTTTTATTCAAAAAAAAATGGGGGGTTAAAAAGTACAGATGAAGGAATAAAAAAATAGATGATTGGTTTTGTTAGAAATTTTGGCTAACAGCAAATAAGTCAAATAAGTCAACTTCAAGTCGAGTGCGGTACACTGAGGCGCGAAAAGCAGCAGCAAAAACAGTATCAACAGCTAAAGCGAAGGCCTGGGAGAAGTTCGGGGAGAAATTGGAGGCTCGGAAACAAGTTATTCTGGCAGACCGTGCGCCGCCTCCGTGGAAAGAAGTCTCTTTCAAGAGTTCAGATGGGAGGCTTCTGAAAATGGAGGAGAGCGTGTTGCATAGGTGGTAGGAATACTTTGCATCTCTTCTTAATCCGGTGACAGCAACAACTGAGGTACATGAGGTGCACCTTGGAGCGGAGAATAGTCACGGTAGTATCACTGAAATAGAAGTCAGATGGGCAATTAAGTCCCTGAAGACTAGCAAAGCTGCAGGTGATGATGGTATCCTGTGGCTGACTCGATATATGGACAGGCCCCTAAGCAATGGTAGACAGGAATTGTGATCCCTATCTTCAGAAAGGGATATCAATAATATTGTAACAACTATCGAGGCATCTCTTTGCTCAGCATTCCTGGGAAAGTGTACGCTAAGTGTCTGGAAAAGAGAAGTCGGGAAATAGTCGACTCCAAACTGTCGGGAGAGCAGTGTGGTTTCCGACATGGCCGAAGCACATCTTTGCTCTAAGGCAAATCTTTGAGAAATCCTGGGAGTATGCAAAAGAGGTCTACGCTTGCTTTGTGGACCACGAAAAAGCATATGACAGAATTCCTCGGGAGACGCTCTGGCAAGTGTTGCAAGAGTATGGAGTGGGTGGGCAATTACTGGTTGCTATCATGTCTCTGTACGAAAGCTCCGAGATATTGTGTCCGGATAAATGGCATTAAGTCAAGACCGTTCACCGTGGGTGTTGGACTCCGCCAAGGGTGCGTACTGTCACCCCTTTTGTTCATTATCTTTTTGGACTGGATAAACAGGGGCAGCCGAAGCGATGAGCGTGTTTGTGTGGGCGACTGCCTGGTGGAGAGGTTGCTCTTTGCTGACGATCTCGTCCTCCTTGGATCTTCTCGCACGAACCTTCAGCATGCACTAGACCGGTTTGCAGCCTAATGTGAAGAAGCTGGGATGAAGATCAGTGTGGCTAAAACTGAGGTTCTGGTCCTTTCAAGACACCTGCTCAGTACGTTCTCCATGTTAGGAGAGCCTCATTGAAACAGGTGGAGAAATTCAAGTATCTCGGGATTGCATTCACGAGTGATGGACGGCAGGAGAAAGAATTGGATGCTCGGATCGGTGCAGCAAGCTGTGTCAGACGTACTGTGGTGAACCGTGGTATCAAAACGCGAGCTGGGTAACAAAGCCAAGCTTTCCGTCTTCTATGGTCATGAGGCTTGGGTAATGACCGAAAGTGTGCGATCGCGGGTGCAAGCGGCCGAAATAAGATTTCTGAGAGGTGTGGCAGGTGTTATCCTACTAGATAGAGTGCACAGTAGCACAATAAGGGAGTCTTTAGGTGTTGAGCCGCTACTTCTCCGCATTGAGATATCTCAATTGCGCTGGTATGGCCACGTGATACGGATGCCGCAAACTGGTCTTCCTAGGCAGTTGTTATTTTCCAAGCCAGTGGGTAAGAGACCAAGTGGTCGGCCTAGAACCAGGTGGCTAGACTACATGGAGAATCTGGGTTCGAGTCGCTTGGGTATTGCGAGGGAGGACATGCGCCTGATGGCGGAAAATCGCGATCGCTGGAGATCCTCCATAGGGCTGCTGTCCCTGCAACCCTAACGGATAAGCGGGTTTGAAAAGTAAGTAAATAAGTAAGAAATTTTGGCGTCGACTACTAAGGTCATTTTGCGCCTTTTATACAAGCTTTATCTGTACGCAGCCCGGGACAAACACAAACATCCATGCCTACGGCGGGATTCGAACCCACGACCAGATGGCCTCGAGAACTAGAAAGCCTACGCCCTAGTCCTCTCCGCCGCCTGGCCGGCTAAAAAAAAAATTCAGGGCTTCCGCTACTTTCCTATACCTTCCTCGGGAGGCTTAATTTCTTGTTATTTAATCGAATAGCCATTTTTCTCATTTCTCGTTTGGTTTTCATTTATTTTACGGTTTTGTTATGTGACTCTAAATTAAAATTTAAAATATAATAATATAACCTAGGACGATTATTACTAATAATTCGAGTGGAATTAAAATGTCGAATTATTTGATTTGATTTTGAAAGTGGAAGATACATTCACGCTGTGAAACAGAATTGAAACAGAATTGCATTCAGATATGCTAAATGATATTGCAAAATCTTTGTCTATGAAACGTATAAATCCTGTTGGATGCAATCTCCATAACATTGCAGTAACAAATAGCATTTTCAAGTTCTACGTTTTTACGCGCTTGCACTTTCTAGTAAAAATACTAAACACAGAAAAAAGTGCAGTACGTGAGAATAAAATATTGTATATTTGTTTTAGTTACCATATGTAAAATGATTGTAATAAAAAAACTAACCACACTATAAATGAGTAAATAGGCTTTATTAGATCGTAAAAAAAGTGTTTAGAACAAAATGAAGAATTAAAAATATTACTGTAAAAAACATAACTTATAAAATCACAGAAAACATAATTATAAATATGAAAAATTGTAAAATATAAAAAGAACATTTCAATTTAAAAACCATTACACTTTTCCATATAATTATCTTCTGCCCTTAACTTTTTGTAACAATTAAATAATACCTTTTGTAATTCGATTAAATAATAAATAAAACGAATACTGCTTTGAAATTCATTTAATTAGGTTTATATGCATATTATTTCAAGTTTAAAATATTATTTTATTTTATTAAACAAGTATTTTTAAAGTGTTAATGCTGTTAAACTTACATTGAATGCCATGCATTATAGAGTAATTGTCGGCGCATTAGATAGTCATGCCATCTGGCGGTGTCATTACAATCATGATGACGCGAAATCAGCGGCAATTGACACACTATATCTTCTAGCCACTGTAGTAACAATAAAGATATACTTTTGCCTTAGGCAATCGGCAACCATCTTACCTTTCTATAATCGTCTATCATGTGTATCCTGCACGCACTCTATCCCAGCAATATATGCAGCACGGGCAAAGCCGAAACAAATTGCATAGCACGCGTTTTCCGCAATGCGAGGATGATTCGTCTCTTCCAACAATTCGCTACGCCCAAAGACAAGGAAACGTAATCCCCACTCTCTCCATTGCAACTTAATACATTGGTGAGATTGTGTCTACGGACGGACGGATGGACATCTGGACAATGTGCTACTAACGAAGAGAAAGGCATGAGAGATAGTTATTGTTGTGCCTCTAACTATAGCATACAAGATATTTACAAAAGGGTCATTTTCTCTTTATACAGCATCATTTAATTCTTTATGTTTAATAGAATAATGTTGGATGATTTAAATAACTTATTCTTATTTTCAATATTTTACTATTCCTTTCAACAGAGTAAAAGAAGTTCGAAATCTCAATTCTACATTACTCTTCTCTCCTGAACGAGGTCTTTGATGTGTTACTTCCTTTGCGTTCGTAATAAGCCTTCACCCTTCTCTCCTCTACCTTTGGAATCTTTAAATATGTCTTTCAGGCATGCCTTTCAGCTCGAACAGAAGTTCACCAAAATACTTTGGTAAATGCAAAGGAAGAGCAATGCGCTTTTCCTTTCTCGTTAGTAGATTTGCTTCACGATATACTGAATAGTTGATTGGCTGATTTTATTTATTTTAGCGGCGTCTATTCATCTCCCGTGTTCATTTGCAGTCACTATAACAAATGAAAGTTTCCTACATTAAATAGTTTTGAAACGCAACGAACAAAATTTACAGAAGACTTGAGATATCGCTTTCCTTCCGAAAAGAAATACACATAGAGAAAATTTCCTTGTATAGAAAGCTCACATTCGGGATTGGGAATGGTAGCTGAATTTGTTATAGTCATAAGCATTTGATTTCAGATAAATTTAACTATTACGACGTATTATGTTTATATTCTTAATTTGGTCATTCATGTATATAATAAAATGTATTGATCAATTTGAATGCATCATATCTTTTATACATCGCTATTTTTGCCATTACCGTGAAACTCGATATTTCTCCGCTCATTTTTGAAGCGGATATCCTTATCATAGGAATCGGTATCGAAGAATCAGCTTTCGCATAGCAAATGCGCAATCTGATTTCCCTGCGCATCCCGGATATCCACCAAGGATCTCATCTTCCAAATCGTGTGATGAACTCGTTAGTTACGTTGCACAGAAGTTTGTTTGTATGAATAGCAATAGTCCTTTTCCATTCACAGAGAGTCGAACGAACAGCAGCGTTGCAAGCGACACCCGTTACATTTAGAGAACATCAATAACTATCGTTCGCTCCCTTTCTGTCATAATCTTTCCACGGTCTACCCGACTTCAAATGTATCTTCCGTTTGCAATTGTCTTCGCTATTGGCAAACCACAGAAAATGACATTAAGCCGTCTAGCCTCGCTTATCAGGAATTGTCCTCCATTGAGTCCCCAGTGACTTCAAACGTCCTTTCAAAATAAATGACGCTCGTCGAATTCAGGTGTCTTTGCAGTGACGCGGAGCCATTCGTTTTCCGAACATTTGAGTTAATTTATGTAGCTTATTGAAACCTTAAAATATATTATGCTCAAGCCAAAATATGCGACGTTGTGGTTTCATTTTACGCTCTTATTAAGCAGTAATAATCGCATCATCAACAGCCGGAGTCTTGTAAGATTTTAAAGCTAAATATTTCCCGCACATAGAAAAGAATAACTATGATTGGTAGTTAAAGAGTTTATTTTGAAGGAGATTGAGTCATAAAAATGTTAGAATGTACCGCTGTATTCATAGTAATCTCCAAATAGTGTTCTTTGAAGGTACCACCATTTCATCAATTGAATACTCATGTTTGATGTTTGTTTCTTATAGTGGGAAGATTTTAGACCCATGAAGTCGGCCCATTTTTGTTAAAAAAGTTTTTGTTACTGTTTCGTTTTCGGTGTTTTTGGTATTTTTAATATAGACAGTATTGGCGATATCATCTGTTGCTATCTTTATTCTGATTTTCATCTAAATAATTAAGTCCAAAAGGCGACCATTTTCATATTTTAGCATTTTAAAATTTCAAGTGAGAACAGTTTATTTTCTACTCATGCTTCTGTGGATTTAAACTAATGACCAAACTCACACTTTTTCATCCAAAATTAAAAGTTATTATCAGGGAAGTAGGAAGGCTCAGGTACCACTGCAATGCTTTTGTGGGCCAAAAATTGCATGACAGAGATTGCTGCGTGACAAGTTGCATTGTCGTGAAGCAGCATCCAAGTTTCGGCAATGCTTGGTCTCACTTTTCCTCAGTTCTTATATCTCAGGTTCGAAGTTTTCCAATTATCGAGGCATCCAGGTCCGTGCACACTAAAGAAACACCCTTCATGCAAACATTTCGTATCAATAATGTAGTGACAGTAGGAAGTTGGAAATTATACCGAAAATCGAGCAATATTTGTCTAAACTACCAATACAGGGTGACGCCTTCTGAATTGCCAGATAGCACGCTGTGCATGCATTCTCATTACTTTTTAAACAGAATTTATAGATGAAGAGACCTCGTATTCCCTGAAACCAACTACTAAACAGTGTTATGTTTTACAAGTAGAATATTTAATCATTGATTCATTGTCAAATACAGTAATTTGGATTTATGTGATTTCCTGAAACACTTTTTTTAACGTAATTATAAGACTATGATGCAAAACAATATTTTTTCATTAATTAATAATTGATTGTTGCCGCTATCTTAACATTGACATCCAAAATTCTTTATGGTATTGAATCAATTCCAATCAAAATTCTTTAAGGTTTGAAAGTAATTAAGAGAGATTTGATCCCAAGCATCATTGATATTTGCTTCCAGCTCTCTAACACTGGAGAATTGTTTATTTCTGGAATACACGATGTTTGTTAACAAGCCCACACATTCTCCATTGGATCCAGATCCTGACTTCTTGATGGCCTATTTAAAACAGTACTTTATTTCTTGAACCATTCTTTGGTAGATTTTGAAGCGTGGCATATAGCGTTATCCTGCTTATATAACAAATCATTGCCACCAGTGAGGGTTCAAAATGGGACTAACTTTTCATATAACAGTTGTTGATATTTCTCAGAATTCATCCTTGTTGTGACAATTGCTAGATCAGCTTTTCCTCAATAAGCAAACGCACCCCAAATTATGACTGATCCACCACCATATTGACGACTGACTCGTTCACGTGGCTCTCATTTTATGTCATGCCAATAACACTTCTTCCGTCGGGTCCGTCCAAGTTCATTTTTTTTCTATCCGAAAAAAACAACAGAATGTCACTCCGGCTTCCTTGTGCCCATTACTCAACCTAGGTTTGCTCATCATCTTGATGTATGCTGCAGTTGGTGAGCTCTCCAACAGTGCTATGACCCTTAAGCTAGCTTAAACGTTCAGCAAGTTTTCATGTAGACATATTCTCATATGTGGCCAGGTAAACACTTCTTCGGTTGTCCGTTTTCGCCAGTTTACGTTTCCGTTCAGAACGTTTTAATATGCCATATTCATCTTTTTTCGCATGTAGATTGTAAACGACAATTAAGCCAGCAATTTCCATCTCTGACTTTCCGGTACCAAATTATGTAGCAATGAATTTGACGTATCTCACTTTTTGGTTAACGTTTATGGAGACAACGAGTATATTTAAAAGCAGATATGCTTAAAATAAAGTGTAAAAAATGGAGACTCCTTAAGTAATATTGTAGGCTGTTACCATTTACATATGATGGAAGGTCTTATAATTATGCAACAGAATAATCTTCTGAAAATCACAAAATAATGAAGCAATATTGAAACATTTTTAAAATGTAACATTATATGTTAAATGATTCTAGAAAATAAATAAAAATGACGATTAATGTTTGCATTGTAGTAATACCAAGTGATCTAATAGTTTTAAAACATTCTTATAAAGTAGTGCTATTTTCAATAACAGTAATGAATCAGGAGACTCGGAGTTGTTCATACAGAGAGTTTCTGTTATTTATTAATTATATTCTGTGGATTTAATATGTTATAGCACAGCATATGCAAACTTTTCTTTATGGTAATAAACTTTGGATATTGCGTTGGAAACTCCCTTGTTGTCTCTGTTTGTTTAACCAGACAACAAGGCAGAAGAAAACATACCAGAAGAAATATATTTCTCCACCTATGTACATTCGGTATTCTGTATATAAAGGAGGTATTGCCCTCAAAATATACATACGAGAGGTAAAATATTTTTATAGGGTTGTGTCTTCTCTCTTGTTGTATGGTTTTGTTTATGGAGTTCTAAAACCACGTACAAACAACTATGCATTATTTATTCGTTATGCACGTTGGAAGAAACAAATAACAATGTATGATGCTGGGCAGCTTTATGTTATTGTACTGTAATGTGTCTATCTTTTTGACAAAAGTAGAATTTTATGAGACAGTTGAATAAGAACAATGCATAATTAGTTAAATTAATTTCAGTAAGTGTTAGCGAAATGATACCTAACGAATGCATTTCATTGTGTTTCATTGTTCATATGATGTTTGGTTAAGAGCAACATTGTCAATTAAAGGATTAACAACACTAGAAAGGAAATTTAAAAACGTGGAATTTAGTTAAAATTTAATTACAATGGAAAAAAATAAAATGAAGACGCTAAGAGGATCGGCTTTGCAAGCTTAACCAAATAGCTTAAAGAGGGTCGACTTTCCTATCTTTATTATTGACTGAGTAAAAACCTGTGGGGCATTACTTTTTTGATCAACCATCTTAAACTTTAACTGTTTAGATATTTGTCAACATATATAATGCAAAGTTTCTTAAATTCTTAAATATTATGTTAATATTGCTGTATCTCAGAAGAAAAATTAGAACGATACTTTATTCTTATGGATATTGCAAATTAAAGTATAATTAAAATTAAATTTGCTTTAAGGAAAGTAAAATGACACGAATCCATTTGCTCGGAAAGTATACGAGAGAAATTCTCTACGAGCATCTTTCATAGAAAAGGTTACACGTCGGAAAAACCGTGAATTAATCATGAAGATGAATAACGTAGGCCGTTTTAATATTATTCGCATAAGCCGTTTCCTTTGGAAAAGATTAATTAATTATAGCCGACTACAAAGAGCTAAGTCAGGTTTGTTTGCGGATTTCGTTGGAGATTCACTGCTAGAAACATTTATTTCCTGTAAAATTTATTTTGTTTTAGTGAGCCTTTGTTAAAGTCTTGGCGGTTTTGAATATGACTCTTTAATAAATAATTGTATTTATTTTTATTTCCACAGATCGTTCTTTAAATTGTTTAGATTGTAATTGTTAGAACGTTATAGTATTTATAAGGTTCTTCCAGAAAACTAAGAGGGCCAGATTGATATTATTCACATACAGTTTTTTTTTGTTCTGTAATCCCTTTTTAATGTTCAGTGTTTCCATTTCTGTCTTAAAGGGCAAATCTAAAGCGTCTTTCATTTTGAATATAACTTTTGAGAAGAAAAAAGAAATTCCATCTACAAAGATAATACATTGGAATTGCATATGTTGATAAGAATTATATTAGAAACACTTTGGAAAGACACTAAGCACTCATACTGATAACTTTAAAAAACAATTTTTACATATTCAAATTAAAGCCTCTAATTTTTTCCAACATCGTTTGTAATTAAAAATTTCATGTAAAATAGCTAAACATTTAGTTACTTTAGATTTAGCTAAAAAGGTAACTAGTTTAATTTTTTATCCATGAAAAAGTGTTTCATAATAAAGCGAGGGTGGTAAATCTGGGAGTAAAATTGCATATGTAAAAGTTTTCACTGATCCCTATGTGGTCTTTTATGTGCATTAACTGCTTCCTTTTTCCATACAAAGGAGGACATATAGTAGCTTTTCGCTATAGTTAAATCATCAATTTTCGAAATGACATAACGAGCATGCACAACAATTAGAGCGGTATATGGGTAAAAAAAATCAGTTCAATGAATTGCAGAGATGTCAAAGAGAATTTGCGCTCCGACAAAATAATATGGCTTCGCCGCTCTCTGATGAACAGCATTCCGTGATCAGCTTTTCTTTTTTTGAAGGTATACCAGGAGCGGAAACCCACTGAAGAAGAGTATAAGAATGGAACGAGAAATTTACGACACAGTAATCATCCTTGGTGCAAAAGGTGAGTGGCGCGGCCATTTTATTGTCTGACAGCATAAAACTAAACGGTGTAATGATGCTGAAACTTTCCAAAAGCGGAGACAAATATACCCCCACGTATAAAGCAGTACTGCCAACCCACAGAACCTTAAAATACAAGTGCAGATATTTATTGACTTGCACTCGTATTACCGCAAGAATTAATCCAAAGCAAATGAATTTGTGGGTAAGTGAAGTTTACGCTGATTATAAGGAAGTATGAAAAACCAATATATTCAAGTTTATATCTAGTCAATATTTCCAACACCTTTCTTTCTTACTGAAACCGAATATCTCCTGTGGCCATCTCGGGTCGGAGAGGGAAATGGAAAGGACGGTCATCTGAGAGAATGGACGAATTTTTCTGTTTATTTGACATTTGAAGCTTAAAAAAAAATCTCAATCTCATCATTTTAACGATCAGAAAAGCAATAAACTACCCAACAAGAGATGGTCTATAATACTTCAGGTTACGTATTATATTTCTTGAGATATTAATCTATTTTTAGACCCATTTCGCAAAATACGAGGTATTTTGTTTCTCTCCGATATCGAATAGGTGATATGTGTCTTCTTGGAATTGAAGTTTGCTGCCAGTAGATTTCATAACTGGTAAACTAAGAAGAATTAATCTGGTGATTTTCCATTGCATTCCTCAGAAGTTTTAACTATTTCTCAGGGTTAGTAAAAGCCAAACACAACCATCCAGGTGGCCTGACGGCTTCGAGAGGCAAGATCCTGCTGATAATAATAATAAAATCCGAAATATTTGCTCAAAATTTAAGCATCAATTAATTTTCTTCGTAAGCACAAAATAAAAGACCCTCTTTTCAAACAGAACCCATATATGCCATATCATTGATAAGGTGCTACTGTTATGCATTTCTAAGCATTTTTTTCGAGTGATCTGTATCAAATCCGCACACAAAGTATGCACTCTTCTATGACGCCATCGGGCAATCAGAAACATGAGAATCGCTCCAACAAAGAAGTCATGAGAATCGCTCCTTTTGAAATTGATCAGGTCGTAATGACTTTGGCTAAGAGCTGAGACTTCTCAACTGAGTGTTTAGCAACAATACACTGGTATTGTTTTAACTCAAGTGTTCCTCATCTCAAGACCAATGTTGCTAATGAATCAGTTGAGAAGACTCCTTGAGAAAGTAAATAATGAACTGGCCTTAAGTTCATCAATCATTCAGTGCTGCCTTATCCTCACTCCACAGGTTCTTTATTTATCATCACGTGCTCAAGCAACAGGTCATACAAGAAAATATCTCGAGTCGTTTGAGGAAAGTTAAGTTTGCATTACCTTTTAAGGGCACACCAATTTAACAGTAACCCATTTAACAGTGGCCTCAGTGCGAGACTACATTATACTCCAGTTGGTTTCCATGGTAACGCAGTAAATGACAGTCCTCATGATTCGCTGGTAAAATATATTCTGGTATTAAATTTCTTCATTATGATCCAAAAATCCCACTTTCTGTGCAAAACGCATCAGTTAATTGTTTACACGAGATGTGTCCGTAAAGTATCCGGATTAGGTGCAAAGATAACAATGGTGGTTAGAAGAATGACGTTCTGGCACGTGCTTCGACATGCCTGGGCATAAATATCACGCAGTTGTTAAGCGCGTTTTAAGTATAATGGAAGAACAGATTTAATCTTGATTGTAACCAGTGGCGATTATCAAAATGGCTGAATGTTTGGAGCAGAGAATCTGTATTAAATTTTGCTTAAAGTAGGCAAAACTGCAACTGAGACTGTAGAGTGTTTGCAAATGATACCATGAGATGAAAAAGGTCCCCGCAATCGTCAACCATCCTGATCTCAAAACGACGAAATGGTCGGCAAGGTCAATCAGCTGATTTGTTCAGACTGATTTTCAACTATACCGGAGACAGCTGAAGAAGTATCGATCTCGAAAACTTCATGCCAAGAAACTTTAACCAAAGACCTGGCATAAGGCGAGTGGTATAATCGGGCGATTGTAAGAAGACACATGGCCACTCCCATTTACTGAATGACAAGCGTAATCAAGCCAATCATCTTTAACCATAGCCTCTCTTCCTCAGCCTTTGTTCTATTTCTTAACAGTTTCCATGTCTCAAAGAAAGGTTTGCAGACTACAGCGAGAGAAATAATTGTTAATGCACACAGGTATTTCGAAGAAGAGCGAATTAATGGATATTCAATAGCTGTCAGTTAAAAATAAATGTTTTTGGAGAATTTCGTACGGAATAAACGGCGACCTTGGAATGAGTTAAGACTGAGTCACTCAGTTTCCGTTGCAATGGAAGTTATTAGCATGTGTCTTGCTATAATCGCCCGAAATTGCTCACTGGAGCCAACGGCAACAATTGCTACAGCCCTGCCATCTAAGGACGAATCCTTTCTGCAGTAGGCCATCACAGGAGTTGAAACGACCCCGAATCAAAGCCCCTATCACGCGAATGGAAAATCACATCGTTACCACGTCCAAAAGAATCCGTCAATCTCGTAGCAAAGTAAAGGTCAGGTTAACGCTGTTTTTTCAATTCTAGGACATATTCTATCATGAGTTCGTTTACGTTCTCCCGGACAAATCTTTAACAAAACATACTATCTATCAGTTATGATACGGTTGCGTGAAGCAATTCGAAAGATAGCTACACTGGACTTGTTTCGCCTACGTGATTGGGTTTTCAACCATGACAATGCACCTGCTTATTCCTCGCATCTCGTCTAGGTCTTTCTAGCCTAATATGAAATATCTTAGTTGCAACACCGAACTTGGTTCCCTAAGATAACGAAAATCTTAAACGGACGCATCGATAGGCGTTCTAAGAACAGTCCGGACACATCTCGTACTTCTCGGTTTATTCCCTTTTCAAATGTTTGTTACTTTTGTATCATTCGATATTTTTCAATTACAGCATCATTATCTTGAAATGTAAGAAATTACCGAAGTGATTCCTTGTAAAGTCCTTACAAGAATCCACGTTGGTGGTTTGGTAGAATTCTGGACTCGTCAACATCTAGATTATTTTATGCCCTAAAAATGGCTTAACAAAAATCTTCATACATTTCCACATGACTATATTTCTTACGCATTCCTGCGACAAACACAAACATTCAGGCCCTTGGTAGGATTAGAATTCGTAATCTGACAGATTCGAAAGCTGGAAAACTTACGCCCCAGTGCTCTCACGACATTCTACATTGTATTTATAGCCTGAGGAAATAATTGCATCATCTCGAAGATTAGCGTTATCAACCCCATCCCCCCCCCCCCCTTCAAAGTTTTCTCATATTTTCATCGGTGAACGGTGCAAAATTCATTCCATTTTTATTACCACATAATTCTTCTTTGATGACATCCAGCTTGTCATTTATGACGTTGTTATTTCCATTCTTTGCTGCCAATCGCTATCAAACGATTTCCAATTACAAAATGAATCTATTACGATGTCTTAAGCTTTTGATTTAGATCATCTTGCCTGGTTTTATCATTTTACCCGTGGATGATAACTTAAATGGTCAAGGCCAAATATAATTACATGTTACTCAATAGATTCTTAGCCTATATTGCTTACTGTACAGTAAAATGGAACGGTTAGCAGTTGTTGTACTTCAGCGCTTGCATTCCAAGTAATGTCTTCACAGGGTTCTTTGCAACATATAATTTCTTAATAGTTTTAGAATTTAATATTGGATAAGAGTATTTACCAGTTATATTAGAATGTGTTTCCTTAGTATTTTCTTTCTTATTGCAATAAAAAGTCATATAAAACTTAGTATATCCGCAGTTGCAGAGGAATGACGTCATTCATAAAAATTAATTTGAAAAAAAACAATCCGTGATGATGATTAGTCATATTTAAACAAGAATAATTATATTTTATCTAATCGATAACGCGTTTCTGTTTTCACATCTTCATAGTTAGCCTGATTAAAAATAAGGAGAATATACACGGAATAACTTAGGCAATCATAATTATAAGTGGGCATGCTAAGTTTTACATAATTATAAGTTATAGGGGTTGGTAGTCTCAATCCGCGGCCAGTTTTCCTGAGAAACTAACATTGAAGCATTATGATACGAGGAGATATCAAAAAGTAACGCCATTTTTTTTTCAAAGAAAAGTACAAAACACACAGGTAAACAATGAGTGCAGCTGAAACTTCACGTCTTTATCTTCTTTTCCACATAGGTACCTTCACGATTTAGGCATTTATCTCAACGCGGCACCAGTTTCAGAATACCTCGCTTATAGAACTCCGTCCGCTGTGAATACAGCCAATGGCGCATGGCTGATTTGAGTTTCTCGTCAGTCTTAAACCTTTGACCTCCCAGAAATCTCTTTATGGGACCAAAGAGGTGGTACTCCGACAATAGGTAGGTTAACGTTTGACCCATGAGACAGGAACTCTGCGAGTAGGATGCCTTGCATATCCCAAAAAAAAGTAAGCACAATCTTTCGAGCTGAAGGAGAAAATTTGAATTTTTTTGCGAATCGGAGAATGTTGATGGTTCCACATTATGGTTGCAGTTTTAGGTCAGGTATGAAGTGCGTATGGTATGAAGCATTTTTTTTTGGCGATGAACCTTCGTCAGCATGGGTGCGGTGACCACCCGTCTGCTGCGGAGGCCCACACGTAGCAGGGTCCTCTGTACTGTGGTATTAGAGACATGTCTGGTAGCACCCTCGTTGGTTTGAGCGGTAATTGGTCCACTGTAGCTCTTCGGTTGGCCTTCACACACCTTCGCAGCCGACTTTCACCTCTCTCACCAATGGCACGTGGTGCTCCACAGCTCCCATACCGTTTATTCTGAACAGTCCCATTTTCCCAGTCATGGTACACTTTAACTACAGCAGCACGAGAACAGTTCACAAACTGCACGGTTTCCGAAATACTGCCGCCCTTGGCCCGAAAGCCGATTATCATCCCCTTTTCCAGATCTGATAAATCACGTTTCTTAACCATTGCAGCAATGAATGATATGTTTTAACATAGTGGAAACATACCTTATATAGTCACCTAACCAACTCCCAGCACGTGACATTGTTCCTCGGCTTGGCAACCCCGAAGACAAACTTAGGGCGTGGTCATAATAATGTGACTCGACCCTGTAGCAGTGGAATAGTGTCAAGCAGGGACGGTTTTAAACAGTAAGAAACGCGTTAGCATTAAAAAAAAAAACGTGTTAATGATGAAACGAACCAGTCATCATTATGCATATCTATGGAACTAACTCTACCAATTTTCACAAAAAGGATATTGTAAAGAACTTAGATTTAGAAATTTTATTAAAATTCAAAACATTACATGAAAATCATTAAAGATCAAAGAATACTCCAAATATTAGGTAGTATTTAATAAAAACACAAAATGTACTCTATTGTCGCGGAGGTAATTTGTGATACGGTCGGTGACACTTAATAAAGGTGCGGCAAGATACATATAGGAGAAGCAATTCTATATTCAGACCATAGGTCATAGGAATGCATGTAGCGCTTTAATATCATTACCGATTATACTACAAATATACAATGAGATATTATCTATATTTTTGTCGCTGCTGCCGTTTTCTTCATCAGTGGGAGTGGCATATGAAAATACGAAGGAAATTCAAAATATTTCCCGTAAAACCTTTGCAAACCAAGAATGAGAGATAACATAGCGAGGGCAATTTTATGATGGAAAACAGTTTATGATGAAAAAAATCATTCCGAAATGTTTCAATTCAAATTTTAAATGAAACATTGCTTAGAGTTTCCTTCTGTAAATTTAAATTATCCGATTATTCATTATATTTTCATCGATTATTGTATGTGCATATATGAAGCATTTTCTGAAAGAGAAGATAATGACATTTTCTGAAGATGTTATTTACGTATTAAATAGGCAAAACTTTTATTTCACCCTTTCTATCGTTTTTCTGCTGAAGATTTCATAAAAGTGACAATTCGTAATAACAGAAGCACTTTCTTAATGCTCCAAAAATTTTATTTATTAATTATATTTATGGCAATGTGAATAAAAATGAAGATTGCTGGTACCATTTTATATTGTTTTGCCGCTGTTGACATAAATCTAATAAAACACGCGCTCTTATATAATCTGAATATTTTAAAATTATCGAAGAATTAAGAGCTTATTTTCCATCGGAGTTTTTTAAATGGTGTTTAGGAGACGTCGTCATATTCAAAGACAGCTTAAAGATAAATCAACTTGCAGGATGAGTCGATAATCCTTCATAAGCAAATATTGACAGAAGAGAAACAAACAAACAAACAAACATCACGTGATTGCTGCTGGCATTCTGTTAGATGGATTTTGCATTTTTCCCTTTATGTCAATAAGTATTATGGTTCAAAAGGTATTCTTCAGCAACCTTTACATGCAATATCAAATAATGCTGCTGGCACATGCGCACTATAAACATTGCAGCGGTGTGAACTCTATATTACGGTATGAAAAATAGCTTCTCAAGGATTTCAATATCGAAATTCAATAACGGATTAAAACGTCAACACTGCAGAAAGTTTGTCGTCACGTGAGCATGACAAATTTAATATAAGCTTTATAATATCAAAAACGCTTTTTTCTCGTAGAAATGATAAAGTTGGAATTTCCGAACTGAAGTTTAGATATTACTAACTGCGTTTGACAAAAATTATTTGATTTTTAATGAATTAATGTAGCAAAAGGAAATTTCCTTAATTATTTTGGTTGATTCAGTATTGAATGCAGCCACCATTTGAAAGGTTCGTCTATAATTGATATTGAGCATAAAACTCACTGGAATTGCAGCTAAAAACGAAAATACAATTGTCTAATGAGCGGTCATGTTCATCATTTTCTAACATCTACAAATAGTCATACGTCAGTTCAAAGAAAACTGATCAATAGAAATCACATAGCCTAGTCTTTGTGAAACGTTTAAGGTAAAGCTTATGTACCAAGATTTCTCATTGAATTTCTCCATATCCTGCATATGCCCTAAGGTAGAAAGAATCAATGATGCATACATAATAATATCGATCATTAGTGCAATTTATTTTCATCATTTATTAAAAGATACAATGTCATACATAATAGATTAATATGCATATAATAAAAATTTCATGCAAGCCAATAATGAAAAATACACGATCAAAATAGTGCCATCTACGGATCAATTTTTTTGTTGTTTCTGAGAAATATATTTTGACAGTGTAGATTATTAGCTTAATCCAAGTTCGCATTGGCCTGTCAAGTTGTGAAATGGGAGCCGTTGATTAGATGACATTACGAAAAGCAATAAATTTACATTAGCGATAAAACGACCAAAGGTTAATCGATTAGCCAAACAGAAATGTGGGAAATGCAAAAGGGGTTAATAGAAGGAAAAATTGCCTTCACGGTTTAGCGACCTTTTTTAAAATCATCCATCGGTTATTTTCATTCCAGCACATTGCAATAAGTTAAAATAACTGAAAAATTTAAACAAAGGAAATGGTCATACGTTTGGTTATTATTCAGTTAAATAGACTTCACCCGCAATTAATGCATCTGCTCTTCACCTTTTTTTTAAAGACTCTGAGCATAAAAATCGTAATCAGTATAAAACCATACCCTAAAGTGGTTACTGAATACAATTTATATACAACTTTGAATCAGAATATTAGGATAAGAAGAAAATCAGTTCACTTGAATAAGTCATTTATTTTTTTTAAGCCTTCATATGTGAAATCCAATATTTTCCTTTATTTATCTAAAAATAGTTAAAATGCAAGTTGTTCAGTTGTACAGTAAGGTATTTTAACCAAATTCCATGTAAATAAAGCAGTACATCTGAAATCACAATATTAGAATACAGTCACTTGACGGTTCAAAAAATTAGCAGAATACATAAACAGAAAAATGAAATGAATCAGAAAATGAGGTGTTAAAAACAAAACAAAGAAATTTCCACAGTCATTAATATTGAATAGCTTCTCCTTTTGCTCTGATGCAGCTTTTAACCTGGCATACGTTTGACAAGTGCAGAACATTGCTCCGTCATGATAGATGCCCAAACATTTTTTTATAGATGCAATAAGTTCTGTCTTCGTACTTGGAGCTTCGATTCGTATTGTTTTTTCATAATTTTCCACAAATATTCAATCTGATTCATATCCGGGTATTTGGCCAGCCAAGGACGGAAATGAATTTACTTTTCATTGAGATATTTCATGGTGCTCTTCGATATGTGCCGTTCTTTTGGAAAATGAAATCATCGTCGCACACATCTTCGATTAAAGGCAGCATAAAGTGTTCTAGTACTTCTTGGCAAACTTCTGAATTCACAGTATGCACAGCTTACCAACACCATCTGCAGTCATGCAGCCCCAGACCATGATAGAAGTAGCAAACTTATCAGAAAGCTTGAGGCAGCTCTTCAGAAACTTTTCATGTTCAAATCGCCATACTTGTGGTTCTTGAGCTCCATGCTGTACACAAAATCGAATTCTTCACTAAAGAGCACACGTTTCCAGTCATCAGAAATTCTTTGCACCATTTTTTTCGAACTCGATGTTGTTTATGTGTCAGTAGTAATTCAGACGTCTCTAAACTGCAGAAGGTCATTCACACTTTATGGAAATGATTTTATTTTTTGAATTTTAGTCTAATAATCCATATTTATTTTATATTCCTGTCATATTCTATTTGATTCCACCGGCTCTTGACAATACCCCGTCACCGGTATTTCCAAGATATAAGGCTGTTTCGGAGGGATACGAGGTCCAATTTGTCCATTCCTCTTGCGCAGCTTTCCAAAGACTAGTCAAAGTTCTGCACCGTCGCTTCCCGAGGGCTCTCTTGAACATCCGAAAGTGCAGAAATCCATTGGGGCGGCTTAGATATAGCCATGCCTCATCCAACGTAACAATCTTTTTACACTTGTGGCCGGCTAGGAATTTCTCGTAAAGCTTTAGGCAGTTCACCTTCCTTTCTGTGATGTGACGAGGCAAGAGCTTATAAACTTTCGCTTGTGGACTTTACGAAGATTCAAATCTTTATTGATAATTTTGTTTACTGTTGCGGGCGATATTCCTAGTTTCGAAGCAATACTTTTTTGTATTGGGGGATTTTCGACGGAGACCAATTTTCGTACTCTTCGAATGACGTGCTTTCTTGGGATGTGCTTTCGAACCCGGTAGTTGACTTTCTGCGGATCGAACTTTACCACGGGAATTTGAGTATATTGAATCAATGAAAACAGAGAAAAAAGGTACTAAAAATTCCATCGATTGTATCCAGATAATTTTGTAGCTGTTACCCGTGAAGATGATGTAAATCGAAACACGTCGATAATTAAAACTCTACCTTATTGCTTAAACATGACCTTTGTTGTGTTTTCTTCTTAATTCTAGCAATATTGGACAGCATCGATATTATTTCATAAGCTGCCGGTCATCTCGAGCCATAATGGAAGGCTTACGTCCGCATTTCCTTTGGTTATTTGCAAATTGTTTGTTGCTGTTTCAGTACCCTTGAAACAATTGCTTGGGAGCATCTGGCTTGTTCAGCAATTTTCTTCGGGCTCTGTTCTGTTTTTGACAGGATAAATGTCAGATTTTCGTCCCACAGTGTTAGCTCTCCTTACGCACACATTTTATCCCGTGTATACCATTATGTAAAAATTCCTTCGTATGTTCATTTACATTTTCTAACATCGCGAACCAATTAAGGAAATGTTCGTATTCTAATTATGTGATTCTAGAATTTGTTTTCTGCACCCATAAAATTTTTAATAAATTTAAAGCTCATATGCCGAGAATTAATATTATTTAATCTAGTTCATTATTCCCTTTTTTTAGGGAGAAATGGCAGTTACAATACAATTCCAAATTTGGCATATTCTAATATTCTGACTCAAAGTTGTAGAAAGTTGTACAGACTTTTATGAAAGAAAATAAATCCATGAATTATGCTCAACATGCTATAACTTACAGAAACAGTTTTGGCAAAATATACAAACAGAAGAATGTATGAAAACTTTAATATGAACCTCCCGCTCCTGATTCAATCCTTTAATATATGGAAATCTATGAAATAAGCGACGATAATTATAAGGCCAATACTGATGAAGTGCCCAATTTCTAACAACAAATAAATCGGTGAGCGCAGAAAATTGAAAAAGAAGTTTCTGACTGCAATGGGCGTATCAGGGGTAGGCTCATATTGTGGGAAGAAATTATATTAAATTTCGGGTTTAAGTTTGGGAGATAGAGGCCTTAGAAACATCGCTTTGGATTGAGTCCGTGACATTTGTTTATGCTCTCGTGTAAAATTTCAAAGAGATGACTTATGTTGTTTCTGAACTCACCAATTCAATTATCTTAATACGTTTTTAAGATTTTTCAACAATGCCTGTCGTCATAAAAAAATCTTATTGGAGCCATCTTTGGATGTTGATAATGGTTTAATAACCCATAAGCGTTGCTTCATAATCTCTCTACAAATATATCTATTAGGTTCTCAGTCATCAAACATCATTTGAAAAGCAAAAGTACACGTGAAATTTTCTGGACTCCAAGTGTGTCATTTCAAAATATTTTCGTCTTTGGAGCAGCATTACTATAATGGGAAGAGCAAAATTAAAAATTTCGTTGTGAAAATATACCACCCATTATGAAAAATGCTGGGATGATGATTATGTTTAAATCTGTTTGGCCAGACTGGAATAGCCATTTCAAGTTTTTTTTCAGTTGAGAACAGAAACAATATTAAAAAAATAGTAAATTTCAATATTTATAGGATTTAATTAAGATTAATAATCTACTGAGTTAATTAACCTGTTGGACACCATTGCTCGACAGAATCCAATTATCGATGTCCTCCCTCCTCGCACTGTAAGTAATTGCGATACGTAAGCGGTGCCGCCTGGTTAATTTCTGGAATTGCTTTCTGCTTGTTCTTCCACATCTCAAAAATATCATTTTCAGTATGTCCCCTTTTGATTCTGGCAAGAAATCTTTGCATATTAGTCTTGATTGTGAATGGACGCTACAACGACGTTATTCGTTTAAAGGAATCAAAAAACTACGAACAAAACATAATGAATAAGTCATTGCATTTTACAGCAAGCATATACAATCTTTTAGCGTATGAGGACAAATTAACATTTACAGGGTCCGTATAACATTTTCATTAGAACACAAATTTGAATTGTTTTTTTTTCAAAGTGAATTAATATAATCTTTGTGTTATTTGTTATTACTAGGTGGCATGCAAATGACGTGCAATAGCAATCTTGCCCACGGATGTCGCATTGCCGACTTCATTAAAGAATGAGTTGAAAATAATTTTATTTGGAATTTTCGCTTAGGGGTCGTTAATAATCGCTTAACGAAAATTGGCTCGTTTTTAACTTTCCCTTGTAACGCATGATAATTGCGAAATGCTGCGTGAATGATAATTTTCATAAACCTTATTATTTTATTAGAAATTTTAACAAATCTACAGATGAAAATTAAACTTTTGTACGGATGTTGCTAAAGCATTGTATTTTTGGCTAAGAATATCAACTATAAAATTGGTGTAATAATATGTGGTAAGATGGAAATATCAAATAACTAGTTTATGCTTGCGCGCAAACAAAGAGTTCGGTTTTATTTTATGGCGTGTTTTAAAAAAATAAAATGGTGCGATTTCTTATTGGCTAAGGGTGATCAGTAGCTTTAGGTGAATAAAATATTTCAATTTGGTTTGAAACTGAGATACAGGTTCGGATGGTTTTCTTGTCAGACTTAGCAAATTATGCTGTATGATTTCTCGATTCTTTGCTCGATAAATGTTTAGCCATCCCAGAAATTTAATCTCAAAAGGCGTTACGAAACTACGAATCGCCAGACAACTTTTACCTAATCTGCGGCGTTGTGTAACGCTGCCCAAAAATCTTCCTTCGCTTTAAAGCATTAAGTAATTTATGGACTGTCCCTTAGAATGTCTGTAATTTGTGTCTGAATACATTTTAGGCGCAGCGTTTTGACTAAAGAGAAATAATCTCGCTTTCTATGAGAGTGGGTACCAGTCCAGTATTTATTAAGTTTACGAAAAAGATTGAGACATTACTTCGAAATTGGAATTTTAATCATACGGATATATAAAAGTGAAAACCTCACCATCGAAAGGTGGAACCATCAATGCTGCTACGTTTACATTCAGTTTGCAAGCTATCCATTAAAATACTCTTGCGAAAATTAAAGAATAGAGGAGTCGCGCTTTGCGATCATAGAAGCGCAATTCTTAAACTTCTGGACATGGTGCATTGTATCCTAAAAGATCACTGCTGAAAATTCGGCTTTACTTATTAAATATTTACGAAAATGAAACTTGAATCAAAAATATCAATAAACACTTGCTTTTGTTAAAATAACCAGGCAATTCTACTTGATGCATAATTTATTTAACCTTTACAGCTTTTGAATTAGTGCATCGTGTTCCTCGTAAAAAATTTAAAACCCTTTTTCATCCATTAAACGTTTACGAGTCGATTTGACACTTCGTACCAGTTTTATAAAAAATTAATTACGAGTGCCTAAGAAGTAGAGTTGTTGCTTTTTGATAGAATGCCAAGTTTACTTCATTGAAATTAACATTTGTGTTTAATGAGATAGGAAGTTAATCTCATTCATTGCTTGTTAGTATTTGACAGCAACGACGTTCTTTCAAATAGCCTCCCCTGGTTAATGGATTTCATGTGTTTGAGCGCCATGATGCATTTTTGTTTTTCAGAACAGAAGCACAAATTAGGTCGTTTACAGAGTCTCGCTAAAGTCTCGAAATAGGAAGAACACGATTTTTCAATTTCATACATTCAACTTCTACCAAATTCAAATCCCTGTATTGCACAGGATAGCTGAAAATCTATAGAATAATAAATTCCTACTGCTTCAATTATTGCCAACTTAATTGCCACCTGAAAGGTAACTGTAAATAGGACATTAAGTCTCATTTGTTATAATAGCAATTGCCTGCTATTTCAGCAAGTATTGCCTGTATGTGTGAAATGGTGCTAATTAAGGCGGCAAAAAACAATTTTCCTTGATTATTACGAAAAACATCTCGTTTTTATATTTTAAACAATTCTCAGTATTTTGTTCTAGGCTTATTAAATTATGCATGCAAATAAATCTATTTTTTTAGGCTCACAATGTACCTCAAACCTTTAAGCTCACAATTCTATAATGGTAGAGATCTGTTAACTTGAGTATTTTGAGACAGGGAACCAATAGAGTGAATTCCGTTAGAGAACTTAAAGATAGTATCGTTTTATCAAAAAACAACATCACGCCTTAATCCTCCTGGGAGCCTAGGCAGTATATAGAAGTAAAGAAACTTAACCTTAAATCATTCCAATTAAGCGACACCGCGTAACTCTTTCTCTACGTACAATTCTTGCTCAGGTACAACCCTAGAAAGTCAGGCACTCTTCTATTGATCTTGGTACGCATGCTTGATCTTCCTCTCCCTTATTTCCCATCCACTTGGCCAGCATACAATCATTTATTTATTCAGTCGTTTATTACTCATTCTTTCTTTATTCCCAAACCTTCTCAAACATATATACAGATTACAACCTCTATATGTCTCTTTACTGTACAGTATCATTAGGAAGAAAGTCCGACGTGTTTACACCAGCAACAATCTCTTAAAATTTCATATCCACAGCACTTAATATGTCTTATGCTTCTCATGCAACATTCAAGTTCCACTTCCATATGATAACATTGGTAGCAAAACTCTTTCATAATGCAGCCATTTTTGCACACAGCTGTTAGTTCTCATACCCTTGCATACTTCCCCAGGCCACACGATCTGCAGGCCAGCTCTCCTTCTTCTCGAAATCTCAGCATGAAGACCACAATCTCCTCAAGCATGCTTCCCAAATTCATTCACTTGTTCCAAACAATATCCGTTCACCTATATCTTGCTATTTGTTTGACCCATACCCCTCTCAAACATAAGTACCTTATTTTTCTCAAAATTGATTCTGTTCTTTTGCTTTCACACACATCATTCGATCTTTCTATACCCAAAACGTAAACCATATTCACTCTGAAAGCAGGACAGTATCAACCGCATACAATAAACATGTTTTTTCGTCCCTTATTTTCACGCCAGTATCACAGAAGTAACAGTACTGATTGGATAGGGAAAGGGAGAAGATGATTTTATTCCCGGGATTATTCTAATTATAATGGATTTGACTTCAATTTTAAATTATTACAGTTCCCAGATGTTATCCGGGTATATGTCTGTCTATGCTATTTCTTTCTTAGAAATTTTCATCGTTTACTTTTTAATTAAGCACCAGGTAGAAAAAATAACACACGAACAGAGGGAGGAAGAGCATAAACAAATATAGACCCGTATAACACATGGTACATTTAATGACATTTTCGCATTAACTCCAGTTTCTATTTATTTATTGCTTAGAACGTACATTTACTAGGTAAAAATAACAAGAAAATCTTATTTTTATATAAGAGTAGGAGTTGTAGTAATATACTACTTTTATGTGCGTCGTCTGTCCTTATATCTTCATGTGTTTCTACTGTGACTGTTACTCTACAAGACCTTCTCTTCACCTGTGTTTTTTTGTCCACATCAGTCTCCATAAGATTTCCACCTCATTTGTATTTCTCCACATTGGGTGACTTTTATTAAGATTTTATTATTTCATTTTATTTTATTCTATTTTCCATTAAAAGGAGTATATATTTTTAATCAAACAATATTTCACGTATAATGAATACGCCTGCAATTTGTATACCCTCTTCCCTAATACAAATAGAGTAATAATTCACTATTCATAGCTTATGTTGGATATTCTACAATGTCGAGTTTCCTTAGCAAGTCCAATGCCGGCACATAGTTCCACTGCAAGTATTTTAAAGAATTCTTTTCGATTTTTCCCAATGTGAATAGTTACTGCATTAATTCTAAGGCTTTTTCTTGTGTTATACGAGTATTTCCAGTCACATTCAGTTATTGCAAAATTTCATCAAAAAACAAACCCCGAGCGACAGTCTTTACTTAGGATGATCTTAAAGAATATTATTACGAAACTAACCAAAAATCTTGTTTTATACTGATTAGATAGCATTATTGTGGTACAGAAAAATTTAGTGAAGCTTGCTTTATACAAGATGTCTCACCTAAAGTGAACCAATAGCCAACTTTTAAAATACAAATCAGACAGAGTACTTTCAATGGAAGAATTATTGTACTTTTATGTGAGGGGTTTTTATGTGTAATCCATTTCCAAAAAAACGACGCCATTTTCGAATATAATATAACTGGAGAACCTCTTGTCCACAAAAAATGTTTATTCTGCGTATACGTATTTCAATCTTCTTGAGATTATTATTCAACGCAAGTGCAATGCTAAATTGGGGCGATCATGTCTCCTACGCCATCAACAAGACAAAAAAGGCAAAATTCAGTCTGGTAGCTTTTCTGGGTCGAAACAGCGCGCTTGGATTGGACTGCAAACAATTGATATACAGGGCAGTAATCCGAACCGTTTTGCTTTATGGTATGCCTGCCTGGGCACAATATGTAAGTCCAGATGGAAGGACCTCCAAATCTTTCAAAACGTAACCTTGAGGACCATTGCCCAACTTGACAGGAGAGTTGCAACAGATATTTCTATGCCGACGATTTTGATATACCTCCCATTGGAAATCACGTCCAGGAGTTGCTGAAAAAGCTGTTTCCAAAGATGAAGGACCATCCCAATCCTCTGGTTAAAGGTATTCTTGAGCATCCGCTCACCTTTAGAAGTTTCCGCAGGCCTCGTCACATCCTAGACATCAATTTCGACAAGATCCAAAAGGCCATCTTTCCCGAATACTGGATCTCCTAGCTCCTCGTGTCCCTTGTCCCTCGTCAATCAACAATCAACTCTATCGTCCTGGTAGGAAAGGACTGCATCTTATCCTCTGGATGACTTAACTAGGTTTCATCTGGCTTCTTGCCTAGTTCAGTGTACTTCCCCTGATTACTTTCTGGACGAGTATGGCAGTGAGAGCTTTGCTTTCGGACCGCTTGTTTCATTTTTCCTGCACTGTTCGATTGTCGAATTTACCATTGCACTTGCGTTGAATAATGATCTCAAGGAGATT
Source organism: Rhysida immarginata (assembly GCA_023313115.1). Lineage (NCBI taxonomy): Eukaryota > Metazoa > Arthropoda > Chilopoda > Scolopendromorpha > Scolopendridae > Rhysida > Rhysida immarginata. Next base: position 1,868,914 of record JAHWFO010117521.1, read on the forward strand.
GAAATACGTATACGCAGAATAAACATTTTTTGTGGACAAGAGGTTCTTCAGTTATATTAAGTCTTTATCCGCAGTCACCTCCCGCGGGCCGCTTCTCATTTTCGAATATGATAAACTTTGAAATGTGCAATGGAAACGCCTATTTTAATTATATTTTCAGATTGTACACAACATTTGAGAAATGTTTTATTTTTGGTGTTTTATAAATAGATCCAATTTTTTGGGGATAGAGGCAGTGGAACGTGTGGTGTGTTTAGGAATTATTCATCAATTATTCAAATAAAAACATTTCTATCCATTTCATAATCCATTATGTTAAGAATAATCTGATTTTACCTTTTCTTAAAATGCAACCGCGCCACAGTTTCACTGCCTCTGTCTCAATTGGATCAATTGAAAAACACCAAGAGTAAAACAATCCTTAAATGTTGTGTACAATCTGAAAATACCTTTAAAAATAGGAGTTTCCATTGCACATTTCAAAATTGACTTCTATATTCGAAAATGGCGTGGATTTTTTAGAAATGGAATACACATAAAAACCCCTCACATAAAAATACAATAATCCTTCCATTGAAAGTACTCTGTTAGATTTGTATTTTAAAAGTTGGCTATTGGTTCACTTTAGGTGAGACACCCTGTATACGGCATGTTTGCAGTTAATTAATTAATGGTTAGCTTTAATAAAGTTTTGGTTAAAATGGTAGTTCGAAATGAAGATGCATTACTCTCACTCTTTCTAAAATATTCGCTCTCTCGGCTTACACCGTTAATACTCAATTTTCTAAGTTTTAATGCTTCTTTAGAGTGATGCAATAAAGAGACGGAGTAATTCATCGATTCTTCTTAGAAATTTCCTATAATAATCGCCAAATGATTTATAACTAACCAAGGAAAGTGGAAAACTTTCCAACCCCATAATAACTCAATAAGCGTAAAATTGCAAGAGAGAAAATAAAGCTGTTCATTTTATCGGTTTATAATACTTCAAGATCTTTTTTTTTTTTAGTTTCTCTTTACGGGAGGTTGTGTTCGCCGTCCTTGTCCACCGGAACGACTTCAAACAGCCGCCGTGATCTCGAGTTTGTGGCTAGTGAAGCGCCGCCTCATTCACCTTTCCTCTATCATGTTTTCCGAGAAAAAAGGATTGAATTTGATGAGCCATCATTCCTCCGAGCAATGTTTGCTGCGACTGCCATGACAAATATGTCATCGTAACGGCGCCTTCAGACGTATAATCCGGGCGCTACCGTCTGTGGTTCCAACAAGCCTCGGGATCATAACAGTGTGAAACTTACTCAGGCTGACACCAACGGTCGTGGATCAATACCACGAATAAACACTTCTATTAACCTATACCTAATTATTTGCTATTGTTTATTGCGAGTAATGGTGATTAATAAAAAGATATTAAAGGTGCTAAAAGATATATAAAGCTTATATTCTTCCCTTGTTATAAAATGCAACTATGGCCGATACTGACCTCTTTAAGGTAAAACGAAGACGGAGGTATTCGTACAGTATCATGTCTATAGTTGAATTCATAAAAACTATCATTGTTTATGGTTTTTTACTCTGTTTTGCTTGCCTATGATAAAGGTATTTGGCTTCAAGCCAGATATTGTGTTAAATATATACGAAATTTCTTATAAAGACTTATTTTCAAACAACTTTCTCAAAGCACCGAGAGTTGCATTATTGAAGCAGAATATCTGCATATAGAGCGAGAGTATGTGGTAGATATACTTTTAGCATTTCTATAGATTCTTATTAGGATATACTCTGAAATAAAACTTTCTGCGTTAAAAACGTAAATAATTCATCTCTACAAAATCAATGTACACATTATAATTTTAAAAGAGACATGAGAACAGGTGAAGGTAAAGTGATAAATGTCCTCAACAAATAATAACGACCTAAAGAAATAGGAGACGGGGACAATTAAGGTGGCTGAAGAAAAGGAAAAAAATCGATGTTCATGGAATTGATGGAAGTTACCCGACAAAAATAAGATAGAAATATCCATAAGAAAGAAGTAAAAACATCAACCAAATCGATTATTTTTGTTCAAAGCTTCAACATTGAATTATATAAATAACTGTTAACAACGCTTACAGTACAATTAGATTAGTGCAAAATCAAATCCGAGGAAACTGCACGCTTTGAAATGAACCAGAAAGTCTGTGTTATTGTAGAAATTTCCTTATAGGGTTTTTGCATGACTTTAAGCAATAATCGAATAGATTCAGTATGGAGCCAATCAAGTAATGGAAACTGGTTCTTGATTCCAAATCATTACATATTTTTTTTCAATATGGATTGTCTCATACCGAATCCTATAAATGCATTCCTTTGATTCATTATTTATTAAAGAAAGTAAATGAAAAATAAAAGTTTAGCATGTTTAGCATTACGAGTTAGATAGGTTAGGTTTATTCGTGGTGAATAACTTTGCTTCCGTGAGAACGAAGTATTAAAGGCTTTTGCAGATGAATGAGTACGACATGCGCACCACTTCCTTCAAGTTTCATTAAATTTTTTATACGAGGAGTATCAATTCACTTTACTTCAATTTTCATGGTGGAGAAAACTTTTGTTCTGATAGGGGTCATTGACAGGCCTGGAAGCTAAACGAATAGTCGTCGATTCGACCGTTTGCGTCATAACATTATAAATTTAGCAAAGCAGGGCTATTCCTCAATCAGTTTTCAGTAAACACAATGTTATTTTTTTGAATTATATTTTTTCAACATGTGGATTTTTCCAGCGTGCAGCAATTTCTGGTGTCATAGGGTATTGGTTACTTTTTGCGATGAACTTTTAAAAAATCAGCCAGAACACTTGCAAAACGAAGCAGGTTTCTCCTAGTGCAGGCAATGTTTTGACGTATTATCTGTCTTGATAGAAATAAAATATCAGAATGTTCAAAAATGTCTTATTATCAATATATAAAAACTTTATTGAACCCTGTGGATAGTCTTCATTTGATAAAAAAGACCTGTTCATGTCCACAACTATTTTTTTATTTGCTGTATGTACGCACATTGCGGTTACCTTGTAACCATTATCAGCAGAATATATTATTCAACAGGTTACACATTGATTATATGTCATTTGAAGAGGCAATCACAACATAGACTACAAAAAAACAATGAGAAAATTACAAAACTAATAATACAAAGTAAAGTCAATCATAAAAGGGATAACAAAACCAATTGAAATTGAACAAGGGGGAGAAGAAAAAATATAATAAACAAAACAGGTTTATTACAAATTAAGTTAAAAAATATTATAAAGACAGGAATCGTTAATTGGACTATGATCCGCATTCATCAGTATCTTTGGATCTGCTTTTTTAAATTCCAGTGTTATAAGTATTTAGAAAGTTGACTTTATCAGTATTTAGAAAGTTGACTTTATCAACTTTCTGGAACAATTTGAAAGCTTCCAGTGTAATTTGGTAGCCATTGTTAATCACATGTTTGGCAACTGATGGCTTCTCCGATATTCCGATTATATGTGCCAAAAATGGTTTATGAATCTTTATACACCGGCGCACGATTTACATTTGATGTTAAATGTCTGATTGCTGTATGGGAGACAGTTTGTCTTTGGGGTTTTGAAAAATAAGTTTCAAAGAGTTGTGATTACGAAAAACCAATTCTACGTCATATTGTTTGAAAATGTTCTAAATCCATTTTTTTAAAGTTGGGTTAAATACCTTTTTTTTTGTCTTTAATATTGGTGAGCGTAGAAGTTTTAAAGAAGAGAAAATTTTAAATGCTAATAACAGAATTTTCTAAGCTCACCAAGACTAAAGCAACAAAAGGTGTTTAATCAATCCGTACAACCCAACTTTTAAAAAAGGGCTACGGAATATTTCAACAAAATGACATAAAATTAACTTTTCATAATCAAAACTCTTTAAAATTTATTTTTCAAAACCCCAAAGACAAAGAATCTCCCATACAGCAATCAGACATTTACAATCGAATGCAAATCGCGTCCCTTCATTTATAAAGGTCAGTCGAATCGCCCGGCGTATTAAAGATTTAAAAAACATTTTTGGCACATATACTCGGAACAAATACACAAAAACACATATACTCAGTTGCCAAACATGTGATTAACAATGACCACCAAATTGCACAGGAAGATTTCAAATTATTAAGGAAGTTAATAAAGTCAACTTATCCAAAAGTATTGATGAATGAGGATCATCGTCCAATTGGCGATTTCTGTCTTTTTAATTTTTTTAAGAAACCTTAACTGAAATTTTAATTCTACTTAAAGCCTCTTTTCTTTATTATACGAGGGTCACTTACAATGTCATGGCAACTATTTTTTTCAGCTGAATCCCAGATACCAATCCACATCTTTCGATATGCAGCAATGACATTGAGACGTTTGGTACTTACTGATGCCGTTAGATGATGTAGATGTTCAAGAACGGAAGAGGAAGGGATGCGCGAAAGTCAGTTGGTTTTCAACCGTTGTCATGTATGGATGTAAGTCGGCTAGAACAAAGTGCGTACGTAAAAATAGCAGTGCTTCGCGCTCAAAACGCCAGGAATGTCACGCACTCGTAGAAGCTGTTGGAGATCGTGCTCTCTCATACACAAATCTTGCAAGGTGGTTAGCACCTTTTCAACGTGGATTAGCAGCAAGTACCGACGTGCCTCAGAGGACGCCCTATGACAGTTCGTACCGATGTTGCTTGTGCCGCGATCGCACAATGCTTAGAGAAAGACAAACGATGGCAACAGAAACAGGTAACCACCAGGTATTTTACGACACGGTTTCCATATTTTTGATTTTTACTCTTCTCCTTTGTCTACAATACTTCCTGAGTAACCCATTATTGATAAAGTGCATTGTGTATTTTCATATATGAGGGAGGCCCGTGTAATTTGGACCCCCTAAGGGAAAAGGGCTGTAACTTCTATTCAAAATGACGTAGCTCCATTTTTCAAACATAGGTATATAGAGGACATTTCGCGCTTCTTCTGGTGCACTATTTTTATGGAATACTATAATGATATGGGTTTCATATGAAATTTAAAATTTTTTGCATTCGATCCGAATTACACAACGGGTAATGTAAATTGAACCAGGTGGACCAATTTACACAATAGCCCGAGTAATAGCAGAAACTTTATTTTAACTTTTTATTAGTGCACTGTGAAAATCACAAATGATCAGCAAATATTAAAACGATGAAAAAAGGTATGATTGTTATTTGCAGGCATCGCAAAAATAATAGAGAGCATTGTCCGCGGACGCACATTCTTCGTGGACCCAGCTTAGACATTTTCCGAATTGTATCCAGTTTTCATCGAGGACTCGCCACAAAGTTTACAAAATTTACACACAATACATAAGGTCCAAATTACACAACGCGCCAACAATTCTAAAATCTAAAATGGCAACCAACTTTCAAAACCATGTCTATTAACAAGTACACACACCCCCTTTCTTCAATCCATCCCTGACACTTACCGGCACTGACACTTATAGTTACATACACGATTACTATCTTACCTCAAAGTAACATGAGACCGTACCAAAAGAGAAAATATAATATATTTTCACCAATAACTCAAGCAATACAACCCATGTTTTTCATACGCTTCTAGGTAAGGGCTATGATCATTTTTCAATCAGTAGAGTGGCGCCATCTAACGTGCAATTGTGCAAAGTAAGGCTGGTTCGATTTACACGACGGTCCAAATTACACGGGTCTCCCTTATATTATGAAATGTTTGTACAATAACTATTTGCCTGAAAAAAAAATAGTTGCCATGACTTTGGCTGCGTCTAGAAAGTAACCGCGAGGCGAATAATCGCCATCGCTCGCGCATACTTGAACCCCAATCCGTCTCGAAAGTCACCACGAAGTGCGCGTGGTAGACAGAAAGTCGTCTCAAAAGTTCCTTTCTCTCCACCGCGAGTAACCACTCGTCACCCTGGTCATTCGCCAGTTGTTTCCTGAGCTTGCTCTTCGATGCTAGCAAAAATCAGGGCTGCTGATCTTTCGATAGAAAATTTTCAAGTCGCCACACAGGGAATTTTTCAGCGACAAGATTTTTACGGATGAATTAGAAGCAACGGAGCATCATAAAAGTCATTTCAATAAAGAAAGTATAGAAAATACACGTAAGTGCAATTTTATGTTTAGATAAAATATTAGCAAAAAAAAAACAAACAAAAAACAAAAAAGAAAACACGTGGCTGGTAACTATACAGCTCTACGACCCTAAAAAATTAACGTTATATAGGACGATATTTGATTATGCAGGTTTAATTCTTAAGTTATGAATAAATTATATCGTATAATATTAATAAACGTAAAAAACGCCATCAAATATTTTTTCGCACAGCCTGCTGCACGTTTTTATTATTATTATTATTATTATTATTATTATTATTATTATTATTATTATTATTATTGTA
>JAHWFO010117521.1:1875466-1905061 GCA_023313115.1 Rhysida immarginata
CCAGAGGCGGACCCAAAAGAGGGCCAAAGCCCAAGGAACTCAAATGCGAGGGAGGGAAAGTTATGCACTCGTGGGAGTATTGATGCTTGGGTGTAGGAATTTCCTTACTATGTGACAGGTGTTTAGAATTGTGGCTTTCTGTAAGGTTTTGTATAAGTGTGAGTTTAAATTTAGTGTTGACAGGCTTTTGTGTAGCGAGTGTGGAATAACCCCACTGGCAGAAACAACGATAGGGACAATGTGTACTCTGTTAACTCCCCCAAAGGCGTTTTATTTCATGTGCAAGATCCGTATATTTAGTGATTTTGTCAGTGTATGTCTTTTGTAAATTGTGTGTGTTGGGGATGGAGATATCAATTATGTAAGTCACTTTATTATTATTATTATTAAAAATGACGGAGAACTTTTCAATGTTTTCATGGCTTAATGCACCACTATATAAATTTTTATTACATTTTTATTTTATTTTTCCTTTTATTTTTTTTTTGTTCCCTTTTTATAAAATCTCAGATCCTTAACATTGGTGGTTCTATGAACAGGAGAAGAATCAATAACTATAATTGAAATTAATTTTAGAAGGTTGAATTTAAACTAATATTTTTTTTATAATTTAAAAAAAAAATTCAAATTAAGCCTTAAATATAACATTTAAAACAGCTGATTCTCAAGCAAGATAATGTGCAGTTTTAAATGTTATATTTAAGCCTTAATTTAATTTTTTTTTTAAATTATAAAAAAAAATATTAGTTAAAATTCAAAATTCTAAATTACGATTTTTCTGATTAATTTTATTGAACTGACTATTTTTTTAAATAAATCTGTCTTTTCTGATTAATTTCATTTTGTGTCTTTTAATGGTTGATGTGTGTTTACATTACAATATCTTTTTATCTCATATTTTCGTAAATAGTTATTATCGCAATTAGTTTTCTTTTTTTCTCGCGTTTTTTTTCCTGGAAATTATGGCTGTTGTTATTAGCTGAAGCAATGGCGACATTTGAGTGTTCAGCGGTGTTGAACCCCTGATTGAACCAAAGCGTCTCGAAAATCACTGCGACCAGACGCGACCGCATGTGACATGGGAATCGGGCGGTCGTTACGCAGTTACTTTCTAGACGCAGCCTTTGTAAGTGATTCTCGTATTACTGTATATCCCCCATCCTTGTTCAATGTTTTATTTTATCATTGGTTATTTGCAATCTTTTTTGTGATTGGCTCTTCAAATGTCATATAATAATTAGCTCTTCAAATGTCATATAGCTTGCTGACTATTCTGCTGAATGATGGTTACTAGGCACTTCTTGTTCACTCTCATGAGTTAGGGGCACCGATATCCTTTGCACTCCAAATTCAAGTAAAACTTTTGATTTTTCCGATAACATAAATAGTCATTAACACATACATGTATCTGACAAAGAACACGCTGATGATGACGACGTAGCCGTCGGATTGTACTCATTTTCAGATAATAAATTTGTGAATTTGTTTACGGTGTTTTATTCTATGGAGCATACTTAAGCTCACCAGACATATAATTAATCATCTCAGATGTTTAAGCTTAGTAGCAACACTTTGACAAAGTAGGGCGCAGATGCAATAGATATTGTCAATAAATTACTCCGTAGATAACGTAGTGGTTAGTATTGACAGGTAAAGTGCATACCATGGGTCATCAGTGAGTGGTAGAAGAGTTTGATTGCATTTGGTCGCGCTAAAGACAAACCAATCTCTAAAATTTATGGAAACCTATCTATTTGTCCCAAGACCACTAAATCCATTAAAATCTACCAACACCTACTAAATTCTACTAAAGCCTACGAAACCTATCAAAATTTACTGAAATCTACCAAAAACTTTATATTTAAAATAGCTAGGTTTTCGTGTGCTCCAAAGAGAACTGCACAAGGAACCACTAGCCGTCGTCGTGCTTTTGCTCGACAAAAAATGCTCACAGACAGAAACCGCCGACGTATTGCACACATAATATGAAATCGCTTTGACACCAAGCAAGAATTGCTACATATTGTCAATGAGGTCCACATTGTTACATACTGTCCAAAAGCGTACACTTCGAAAGAAACTTCATTCAGTGGGCATCTGGAGCAAGGTAGCTCGGGGACAGGAGAGGGGGGAGGGAGAAGACTAAGCTAAACGCTTCACACAATGAGCCAAGAGTCACGCCACTGGATTATAGACAATTGGAAAGGCTTTATCTGGTCAGATGAGTCTCGTTTTTGTTTGTATTTCAATGATGCGAGGATTTAACTTCTGAATGACCAAGAACTGCCTTTTGTGCAGCATCTCAAAGCTTACAACACCATGAAACACCCAGTTTGTCAAGATGACTATTTCAGCGTGCAAGAGGATGCACTGGCTTGGTGTTAACGCACGTAGACTGACCTGTGAAATTCTCAGAATTGAACACCACCGAGAATCTGTGGGATCACTTGGAACAGAAGGTAAAACGTCGTTAAAACTATCCGTCGTGATCTGGACAAACTCCGGGATCAGCTGGAGCAAGCAGAGTTGGAGATAGATCTGCAGATCTTGGATTGCTGCCGTAATTTGAAAGAAAGGAGGCGTTACTCGCTATTAATTAGGTGATCTTATTATAAGATTTTCACCCTACAAATCGTGCAGAACCGCGGTTCTTTTGAGAATGCAGAATCCAAAAAGAAAAGAGATCAAATCTACCAAATGCAATTATGATATGCTATTTAGAATTCTATAGTATGTATTATTTTAGGCATCGACTATATTTTACATATAGACGTAAAATTTTACAAAAAAATTATTTTTTAGGAGATACGTACAAAGTTGGGTAATAATCGATAAAGTTGACTAATTATTACATTCTAAACTGAGACGGATTATCATTTGTTTTTCTCTAAGAATATCTTAAGGATAAGTAAATGAAAGAATGTAAGCAAATAAAGAATGCTTTTATTCTCAAGCACTCATTACCAAATCTGTGATTAGCTTATCCTGTGAATAATTATTTTTCAAAGGTTTCATCTTTCCCATTTAGTATATAAAAGGTAAAATGTACAGCATTCAGCTTAGATCAAGGGATTCTGAATCTGTTAAAAATAACCGTGAAAAGTTAATGATGCCCTTTATGGTTCCACAGATCGATACTCATAAAACGCAATCAATATTCGCAAGGATGTACTTATTTTATATAAAGCATCTGATAGCTGACCATCTATTCAGATTTATACAAAGTATCCGATAGCTGACCATATTTAAATTTTTTCCATCACCTAATTATGTTATTACTATATGACACTGATGGACATAATTCTGTCTCGTTAGTTGATCGAAACTTTTTCTGAAAATTGCTAAACCATCAAATGCCGCAGTTATAAGCGACCACAATGACCAAATGTCGTTCGTTGCTCGTCAATTATCCCGAAACTGTTATTCAGAATGGCGGAATTAATGGAGGAAGGAGGAGGGTGGCTAATGGGGTCTCGCTACGACTCCCTTATGGAACCTTAAATACCGGCTATGATGGCCTTAGTGCAAGCTATGATGGCCTGAGAGCATCATAGAGACCTCGGATCACTTATGATAATTACTTAGTGTGTTTAAGAGAAATAATGTGGGAGTTAAATCGATCTGGACTTAAGTTTTACATACACTTCTCTTACCTGCCATTTACAGAGGTTTCAAGAAGGATTCGAAGCATATTAAAGATAAAGTTAAAATATTAACACTTTTCAATACATTATATAAATACTCTCTTACTTTAAAATAAATATTTCTTCTTCTATTATCCTCTCTATTGCTATTGAAATTTATGTTTTTAAGGCTGTAAACATACTCGACAGTTGAGTTCATGAACTTTACCATTTTTGCTATGATATCAACAATTCATTTTTTCAATCGCATTCGCAACAATCTGTCAGTTGATACCCCAAATGCATGCCTATGTAAACACGGTCAAAAGAGCTCAAAGGAGCTTAACGATAGCTTATCTTTTGACAGGGTTCGCAAACAAGGGTTTTATCGTAACAAAGCCTGTAATTAATGTAATCAATGAAATCTAATTGTAAATAAGTTTGATTCCTGTGTGCTTGTTCAGGCCTTGAAAATTGTGTGTCTATGTGTGCGTATTGATTTCTCGAAGAGCCGATTTTCTTTGTCAAAATTGCACTTGTTCGACTGGTTTTCGAATACTGCATTGTTATTATCTTTTACTGTTATCTCCGGGTCTAAAATGGACTATTTATTAATTCAAAACACAGGTACATACTTTCTCGAAATTTTAATATATATGACTTTGTTACAATTTGTAATGTTCTTGATCTTTCGAAATCTCGGTAGGTTTTCAGCCCTCGCCTGATGCTATTTTTCATTGCGAAACATGGTGAGAGAAATGGATGTGCGATTGCCCAATGATTTAGTTTATTGACAAAGTTACTTCTGATAATTTACTTTAAAACTTAAAAATTGAATGTATGGTTAGTTTTTTAAAAATCTTTTAAAAATCTAATGTTTATTCATAAAATTAAAATAAACTTTGAATTGTACAATTCCTGTATGTGACAGTACAATAAACTGTTTATAAATATTAACAAGAATGATTTTACCGACAAAGCGGATAAAGGGAGCACATTTTCATGTTTTAGCATCATACATGGATATATAGAATTAACCAATATTTCAAAACACTTTAGAGAAAATATATAAACATGAAAACTAAATTGTAAATTACTATTTAAGTAAACAAATGTATAGAGAGAATTTAACAAATAAACTTGAAGAACTGAAAGGTTAAATGGAGAGTGAAGTTGTTTTTTATATATTTGAATAAATAAAAGTATTTTAATTTGTAGGCATTCCCACATAATGTTAAACGAAGTGAGCCTCAATTGCTGAAGCATTATGTGTAAGCATCTATTATTTTTTCATATTCAATTACTAAAGTGTTTCTACGTTACCATCTATTAGTGAAGCAAACGATTAACTACTACTAATTAGCAATATGTCTCACAGCATTTAGTTTTAGATATTAAGCCTAAGAGCAATATGCTCTTGATACAAATAAGCCATGGATAACAATAGGTCTAACAACTCGCAAGGAGTTGGTTGATACATTACACGCTTTATGTACTGACAGTTTCCAAAGGTAGATCTAGCACGATTAAAACATGTACTACTAAACAATTCCGACTACCATTAATTACTCGTTATATTCACTCATGACACGTTGTTGCGAGTTTTTTGATATATTACTTGCCATATCTTAGCACTGAAAAGTTCCAGCGTTACCATATAGTATCATATGGTACCATTATGGGATGTGCTACTAAACCAATTCCAACTGTCATTACTTACACGTTATATTCACTTATAACTCGTTACGAGTTGTTTGATATATTACATGCAATATCTTAGCATTAAAAGTTCCAGCAGTACCTAATGGTACAATATGGTACAATATGGTACCATTAGAACACGTGCTACTAAACCAACTGTCACTAGTATTATTTATTCGTTATATTCTCTCATGCTATGTTGTTACGAGCTGTTTGATATATTACATGCCATATCTTAGCATTAAAACTTCCAACGGTACCATATGGTACCATTAGGACACGTGCTACTTAACCAATTCCTACTATCATTATTTACTCGTTATATTCACTCAAAATGCGTTGTTACAAGTTGTTTGATATATTACATGCCATATCTTAGCATTGAAAGTTCCAACGGTACCATATGGTATCATTAGGGCACGTGCTACTTAACCAATTCCTACTGTCATTATTTACTCATTATATTTACTCATAATATGTTGTTACGAGTATTTTGATATATTACATGTCATATCATAGCATTGAAAGTTTCAACGGTACCATTTGGTACCATTAAAACACGTCCAACTAAACAATTCACACTATCATTATTTACGCGTTATATTCATTCATGAGAAATACACATGCACATGCCACTAGACCAATATCTGCTATCACTAGTTATTCTTATAGTATATTCGTTCATGAGACGTCGTGACGATTTGTTTGATATATTACATGCCATATCTGGATATAGGAAATTTTTAAGGGGGTATCATAATGGTACCATTAGAGCACTGCCATTAGAGCACGTATCTATTCCGGCTATCTCACGTTTGCACTTGTTGGTGCGCTGTCCCATTTTATTGGATTGGTGCAAACAGAGTGTGAAAAAGTTAATTCGTTTTCAAGTTACCGTAATAAATAATAAGCTCCCTACGAATAATAAAATTCTTTTGATTTAGAGACCGTTCTGCCCTTTCAATAATCGTCATTCACGTGCATCCTGCACGCGCACCATCTCATTAACGTTTAGAGTATGCGCAGAGCCGAACCGATGTGCTCAGTAAGCGTTTTCCCCAATGCAAGGATAATTCGTGTTATCCAGCAATTCAATACATGCACTCTCTTTCTATTGCAACGCAATGCATTGTCGGAATTGTGTTCTCAGATGGACGGACAAACCGATCACATAAGCACTTTTCTACGAAAATGTGCTAAAATCATTGAAAGGTATAATTTAATTGGGTGCCCATCTTTCATTTATTTTAAACAAAATCCCTGGACGGAAACAAACAAATAATCATTCCGAAAGTATGTAATTTTCTCATTATAACTAACAAGTGTGCAGCCCATTGTTCATTTTGCTTGTTTAAAGGAAACAAAAACTTGAAAATAAAAACATTTAGCTAGACTCAAATGGAAAACTATCAGATAACACTGGGCAACAAAATTTTAAAAATTTCCTGCTTCCGAGATAAAAAATAGTCATTTCTTAAAGAATTCAATGTGCTGAACACGAATTTAACTAAGAAAAAGCTGAATTGGCTGCGGTTTCTTAGTAATATGTACGAATTATTTAGAAAAATGTATATATGTAAATATTATAATACATGTTAAGAATGCCTTAATCATCTTCGGACTTTGGTTGTTTTAGCTTCTCGTTTGTAAACATCGTGGGGAGCATGTCTGATGATTTTGTGGCCCCATAAAAACGCCCTCTTTAATTTTGGATTCAACTGAGTCGGTTCGACATGTGGCATGTCTGAGTCAAGGGAATTTTTCATGTAGGTGCTTGAATTACCATGGCTTTTACCAATTTTTTTTACAAGATCGAGGTTGATGTGTAAAGGAGGAATGATGATTTGTGTAGTACTGCTAGTGGTGGGCGTTGTACATTCATTTCTCCAAGCTTAAAAGATGCTACTATACAAATAACAATACGTCAATATCTTTGCAACCAGAGCCAGTCAACTTTTTTTCAATGTGATATTCGTGTTCAGCACGTTAAATTCATTCAAGATTGGGTACTTTCAACTAAAAAGCAATTTCATTTCTGCCCAGTGTAATGAGGAATTAACTATCTATAGCAAGTAAAAGTGATTTTTTTAAAATTAACTATTCCTTTTTGTCATGTGCATTCACTATCATAATTTACCAGTGTGATCACTTCTCTCCCCCATAGCCGGACAATGGTACGGTTCCGACTCCCCATGCTATGATAAAAACTGTTTGATTTGGTGTCCCATAACTGTGTAACTTTGGTAACTACCTTTAGAAATAACCTGTATAGATTCATTTACAACAATTCAAATCAACCGAAATTAATAACCACTTGAAGTTCATTTCTTCAAAATGACATCATAAATCCGTTTGGGCATTGATTTAATGAGGGATTGTAACGGCAAAATGCTAATTTACTTTCAGGCATTTTGAATTGCATCTTTCAGATCATGTATACATGTGTATTGAAGCTTATTGCATAACCTGCTCTTGTCAGTTTTCCCCACACGTTTACCTCGAGATTCATGCCTGGAAATAATGGTGGCCAGTCAATAACTGCAACATCACCATTTCTTAAAACCACTCAAATGTAGATTTGGCTGAGTAAATCTGTGCATTATCCTGCTGGAAAAATTAGTGTGTTCCTGCAATATATTCAACAAAAGGAAAAGAGGATTCCATCAGCTTTTGGTTATCACATGCTTTTATCAAATGTAATACAGGATAAGTATAAAAAGTATCGGGAAAAATTTCGGAAAAATAGATTTATTTCAGAAATTGCTACAAAACCTTATCATTCTTCAAAGTACATCCCTTGAGCGTCGACACACTTTAGCTAGCGGCTTTTCCACGAATCGAAGGCTCCCTGGTAGGCGGATTCCGGAAGGTCTTTAAGGGTACGTGTGCAAACTTCTTTAACGGGACTTAGGGTCCCATGGTGATGTCCTTTGAGAGAGTCTGCTGGGCCAAGGGGGTTAGGGAATCGTTGCGACGCCGTTTTGCGTCAGGTAGTCGGTCACCTTGGAGCAGGTGTGGCTGGGTGCATTGTCGTGATGCAATTTCCAATTTCTGGCGATGGCTGGCCTCACCTGGTTCGATCTGTGATCATGCGCACACTTAACCGACGGTCTGAATTCAGCACCTCAGGCACACGTTACACGTTGTCATCGGTTCTTGATGTCGACGGCCGTCCAGCGCGGGGCTCGTCCTCCACACTCTCTCGGCCATCTTTGAAGAGCTTGTGTCACTTAAAAACTGCAGTTTGTGAAATGCTTTCATTCTTAAACACTTGGCGAATCATGCCCAACGTCTTCGTACCCGATTTCCCCAGCCCAACACAAAATTTGATGGCGTACCGCTGTTCAATCGTTCGCTGCCTTTTGAGCTTGTACCGAATCACTCGACAGGGGATTTGGCCGAACGGACATTCGACCGAACGGACATTTCACCGACGGACATATGACCGAACGGAAATTTAACCGACGGAGAAATGCCTGCATTTCATCGACATTTGGACATTCGGCGTAAAGAGATGTTTTCGGCAATATAATTCATTTAATGGGGAAAAAAATGTTTAAAGGAGGTTATTTCGTATAACGAATCTTATGAGACAAATCTGTTTAATTCTTTCTACTAAGCAAGCATATTGTATGGACCTATAAAATTATTCTTTTTTGTATGTCTTTTTAAATAAATGGTAGGTTAAGATGGGAACCGAAGAAAATGCAACTCAGGGTCTTGTATTATTTAATAATATGAAGTCTTTTCTTGTATGTCTTTTTAAATGAATATTTTACTTCTATAGAATGAGATACTCATTAGTGATGGGCAATATTTGATATTAGTATCGTGGTATTAAAAGTTTATTCCATACACATCAGGTTTCTGTCCTGCTTTATAAGGAGACATAAAAATTCTAATATCGGATAGTATCAAATGCGAAAATTCTGACAGTATCGATGACTCTAAAATATGCGATACTAAAGTATCGCCCATAGGGTGTGCGATATTCTTCGAAATCAATAAATATCGCGATATTTTGGTCCTTAGTCGACTAAAAGAGTCGAATAATTCCAACTCGATATAGTCGTAACTATATCGGATTTTTTAATTCGATTATTTCGATTCATTCCGGCGTTTTTTTGTTTCCATTATTAAACTAATCCGAAGGCTCATCCCCGGGAAAAGTCAAGGAATTTTACGAAATCGTTTTGCTAGACACCCTGTTAATTTCTTTAAAAAGTTAGTCGTTTTGTGTGATTTAGTCGAATAAATTTCCAAACCATTCGAATAAAATCGCCGATTACTAAAATTTTATTCGATTAGTCTATTCGACGGCAAATGAATATCGCACATCCCTAATCATTAGGTTAGGTTGGTAAAGAGATGGCTTTCTATACGGTCCACGTTTTCGGCAGTGAAATCCCATTAATGTTTTAAATTACATAATTACGCCATGCACTATATATGTCAGATATTCGGGTAGAGTGTCCATATTATTGAAAACTCTGAAAAAGAACTCTACATTGAAAAATGTCAGAAATACTCAACCCATTACCAGTTGATTTTCATATTTGATACTATCCGATTAAGAATGTTTATGTCCCCTCATAGAGCAGAACAGAATTTTTTGATGTGTATGAATAAATTTTTAATACACGATACTGGCATCAAATATCGCCCATCACTAATGAGTATCTCATTCTATAGAAGTAAAATATTCATTTAAAAAGACATACAGGAAAAGTATCGATATTATTTAATAATGCATGACCCTAAGTTGCATTTTGTCCCGTTCGCATCTTAAACCAAGGCTGTGAAACATAACTGAAACGTAACGAAATAACGATATTAATAGCGGTATTATAATGCTTAACGTAACGAAATTTTTTAAAGCAGGATAATAACGGAAACATAACAAAATCTGGACTGCGGAGTGTAACGGAAATGTAACGAAATAACGATATCAGGGCTGTGGAACGTAACTGAAACGTAACGAAATAACGATTTTAATAGCGGTATCATGTATAACATAACGAAATTTCTTAAAGCGGGATAATAATGGAAACATAACAAAAATCTAGGCTGTGGGAAACAAGCGTAGGAAATATATATATAATCAGGAGTGTTGGGGTTCTGGAGGAGTCCATTGATAACAGGGAGGTGACTGTCATTCAAGCATGAACTCGTCCTCATACAAAAAAATAAAATATTATTTTTAAAACATTATGATAACGTTATTTTCTAAGATCACGATATCAAGTAACAAAAAGCATAACGTAATGAAACCTAATAAGAAAATGCGTAACGTAACGTTATAACATTACATAAATCAATTCGTTCCATAGCCCTGCTTTAAAACGTTATAATAACGCTATTTTCCAAGAAACGATATTCAGTAACGTAATACCTACCATAACGAAATCAAGTAACAAAAAACATAACGTAACGAAACCTAATAACAAAATGCGTAACGTAACGTTATAACATAACGTAAATCAATTTGTTCCACAGCCCTGTCTTAAACTACCTAACGTTATGAAAACAAACATTTATTTAAAAAGACATACAAAAAAGCTTAATTTTAAAGGTCCATACAATATGCTTGCTTAGTAGAAAGAATTAAACAGATTTGTCTCATAAGATTCGTTATACGAAATAACCTCCTGAAAACATTTTTTTCCCCATTAAATGAATTATATTGCCGAAAACATCTCTTTACGCCGAATGTCCAAATATCGATGAAATGCAAGCATTTCTCCGTCGGTTAAATTTCCGTTCGGCCATATGTCCGTCGGTGAAATGTCCGTTCGGCCAAATGTCCGTTCGGCCAAGTGTCCGTCGGTCAAATGTCCGTCGGCCAAATGACCGGGTACCGAATGAAACTGTACCCTTCAGAATGCAGAGCAACAATCTGCCCTTTATCAAAATATGACAGTGGTTTCCATGTTACATTGCTGGATATTTTTGTCTAAACATTAATTTTAATTTGGAGCCATTTAATTTTTCATATTCTCCCATCTACTTTCAAGAATTGGAAGTGAAACCTAGTTGTATAGGACAACCAAACCCATAGGTAAGGCAAACATTGCTGTGAATGAAGATATTTGGAATAAACACGACACATTTTGCTTGCAAGTTTATCATTATTGTTGAACAAACTTTACGATAATTTCAGCTTATGGTATTAATGTTTTTACTATTTTTCTACTGAAACTAACATTATGGGACAGAGTGTTTAAGAATCGGCCTCTTTGCTCTCTAGTCGAAATGATGCAGCTAACTCGACAACCATCACAACTGATTGCGAGAGAGCTCTGCAGACGGCTGTAGTAAAGGCCTCGGAGATTACAAAGAATAGTAAGCTTTTGAGAAAAACTCAGAAAAAAATGCATTCAATTTGAATAGCGGTTTTTTAAAATACGCCTGAAATGTATCAGAGAATTGTTTACGAGAAATAAGCGTTTGACTTATCCGCGTGTAGCTTTAAATAGTTAAAAATATTATTGGATTCAAGTTGAAAGGCCAAGAGCAATTTCACAAACAAAAAATAAAAAACGAATGATTTCAATTTTTATTTCATATAGGAAATGCAAAATAAGTAATAATAATCTAATCTCGAAATCTCTAACATGCGAATCATATTTAAAGAGGGTCTCATATACTTAATATCTTATTCTTTTGTTTTTTCATTTGTCTACAATCTAGGATTTGCAGGATGAGATCCGGAAATATTCACTCGCTTTCTTATGAAAATTTTCGAATTAAACCAACTTGTTGTTAAAGAGAAATTGACTGAATATTATTGTCTGTTTTACTTTACTTTCTGAACTTCAAAGCCCTTTGCAAATAATTTTCTACCTCACCCCTCCTAATGGTCATGGTTTCTATCGTCTCTTCTGGATAACGTTAGTTAGATCTTATTTAGAATAAAATTTCTCGTCTTCTTATTAATTGTAAACTAGAACATAATATTATAGATCTCGACTTTAATATGTAATTCGATGAACAAGCGCAATTAGAGAAAGCAAAATTAAGGAAAATTTTAATTAAAGCTTTTATTGCCTTATTTATTAATTTTAAATGCTCTAGCTGAGGTAGTTTATAAAATGAAAGGAAAACTAATGTGTAAAAGATCCCATTTTAAACTCACTCTAGGAACGTAATGTGGGGATTTACTTTCTTTTGGCTCCTGCATGACTGAGCTTATTGTTTTGAAGTTTCCTAATCCCTAAAACGGAAGAAACGAGAAGTTTTCTGAATGGAATAAAATTTTTCATAATCTTTATCATCACCATTTAAAATCTCTAAAAATATGAAACTTCATGGTAATGTAGGAAATGGACGCAGATCATAACACACACACAACGTAAAATTTGTAACTTTTTCTTATTTTTTTTTCAAATTTCATTATGTTAAACGGTGAAGTTGATTCGTATTTGATCTTTATACAGGAAATGACACGAAAGAGCTGCAAAATTTATTTCCGGAGGTGCTAATTGCACACTGAATTTTACATCTGCGAAATTGCTCTGGCAACGTCGTCTGATTCAATGTGTGAAGAACAAATATTTCATTAGGATTTCTAAGTGTTTATAATATATACAAGGTGGAACAAAAGTCTCCCCCCCCCTCCATTTTTACCTCTGCAGAAATAGAGATATCCCAAATTTTTACAGCCAACAAATAGGAAGTCGTTGGTGGGCTCTCTGTTGGTGACCTCCCGATGACCTGATTATGCAAATTAAATCGTATACAAAATTTATCTCATAAACCATAACAGATAAGAACCAACTTTCAATTAAACGTTGTTCCGCATTCAATTACGAACCCAATAAAAATAACCACATAACCAAATAACGGAAACTTTTCTTCATGCAAAAAATTGATACACATTTTTCACAAGTAAGAAAATTGAAAACTCAATGAACAAAAATTAATTAAGAATGTGCTCAAAATGACTTCCACCAACCCCAAACCACATATGATTCCGATGTCGGACGGAGTTCCAAACAGCCTTTAGAGTAGATGGCCATGTAACATATACTATCTACCAAAAATTAATTGAGAACCACCTTTAAATATTTAAATGATAATAAACCTCTTCTGGGTTCGTGAACCTTAAATGACTGTAAATACATAGCTTGGTCCGATGAGTCACGATTCAAGTTGGTGCAAGCTGATAGTAGGGTTCGAGTGTTGCGCAAGACACACTGCAAGCTGGTGGTGGCTCCATCAATGTGTGGGGAGTGTTTACATGGCAGGGTTTGGATCCTCTAATCAAATTGGACCTACCATTGACTGATAATCGTTATGTCCTGCTGCTTGTTGAGGATTTGTAGCCCTTCATGGCCTTCATGCACCCAAACAACGATGAGATGTTCCAGGAGGGTAATTCGCCGTGTCGCCGGGATAATATTACTCACGATTAATTTGAAGAACATTCTGAATAATTCCAACGAATGAATTGACTGCTAGATCGGCAGATATGAACCCCGTCAAACATGTTTGGGATATTAGCAAACGATCCATTCGTGCACAAGAGTCTGCACCTGCAACATTCACGCAATTATGGGCGGCTATCGAGACTGCATGGCTGGGCATCTCTTCAGAAGACTTCCGCCGACTGGTAGAGTCCATCCCACATAATCAGTTCTTGTGTTTGGGCACCCACCTTACAATCCAGACCTCGCGTCCAGTGGCTACCACCTGTTTCAGGATCTAACGGAGATCATCGGCAGCCTGCATTTCAGCGACGATGAACAAGTGAAAACTGCGTGGCTTTCTTCACCGGCGGCAGCTTCTATGAAGTGATCATGCGGAAGTACATTATACGCTATGACAAGTGCTTAAATAAACTTGGAAACTATGTGGAAAATAGTTAAAGGTACATAGAATGTGGTAAAGAAAAAAATTTGAAAATATACATGGTGTAAATAGACGACGTTTCACAAATTTAAGGATATGTAGAGGATGATGTGGTGAACATTTTTTATTAATAAACCCGTAGTCCCAAACGAAAAGCGACGGAGCCACAGCATGTTTGAGAATCGTTCTTCGTACAACCGACGAGCTGCAGCAGCATTTCCACGAGCTTCCCCATAACACAAATGCATATCAGCAAATTCCACGAAGTTACTTCTTTGCAGATACGCTAAAGATTGTGCGATCGTGTATGATGGAGTGATAATAATAAGCAGATCACAGTGTACACTGAGATAATTTGTGGCGATCTGAAATGGGACAGTGCAGTAACAGTTCTGTACGTAACTGGGTACGAAAGTTCTCGCTGTATCCTGCCTCACAGAAAAGTCCATTCCTGAACTCATACAGCACAAAACGTAGAGCACAAAAAAACCTTCACCCTTACGGAATGTTCCAAACTAACAACGGGAATTTAGTACCAACCTGATATGCAAGATTATGTGATTGGAGAATGTGCTGTGCATCCGGACGGTACCATTTTAAAATAGCCTGCGAGTTGACAATCTGCATAAGGCCTACAAGATGCAATGACAGAGGACATCGTAGTAAACGTGCCTAGTTCAATGCTTGACAAACCAGGACATCAAACAAGCTGTGGCTCCGTCGCTTTTCGTTTGAGACTATGGGTTTATTAATAAAAAATGTTCACCACATCATCCTCTACATATCCTTCATATCCTTAAATTTGTGAAACGTCGTCCATTTACACCCTGTATATAGTAGTTTTGTTTTTATTGCAAAATGGACCTTACTTTATGAATAACCCTCGTATTAAATGCAAGAATTACCAGACTTCCAATTGGAATGATAGTAAGGTGCCATAAGAAAGTGAATCCTCATTCAGCTGTTTGTGACATCTTATGAAATAGAAATGAAAAGGAATTCAATCTATCAAAAGTTTGCCTGGAGCCATACAGTAAGATGAATGTGCACGAAGTGCACTTTGGAATTGTCTCAAGACGTACAGGACTTTATTGGGACAACAAATACCGTATAAGGAGTGCCCATCTTGGACGTCAGAACAGTGGAAAAGAGACGTATGGACAGATGCATTATGACAGTACTTCTGGCCAGATCCATAATTGAAAGTAAGCACTATGACCGATAATATATCTTCAGTAGAGAGCCGACACCACCGAAAAGCATTACCGATAAAGGGAGTTGAGGGAGTCCTGTATTCCGAAAATAAGAATTTTGAAATCCAAAATTGTAAAGATATCGGCATTGAAGATCGTCAGGGCGTACTTCCTCTGGCTCTCGTGATGATCAACAAGTTGATGGAATTCTACAGTGACGGATGGTTATTTGTATTTGTCCTTTTTAAACCCTACTACAGCTCCAACCATATTAGCTAGGATAGAGGCTTATTGGTCGATTTCCCTTCAAATTAACCATGCTGCTTCTGTGCGTGAAATAATTTGGATTAGACTTCATCCTGCAAATAATGGTAATAAATGATGATGATGATGATCATGAACAGCATAAGTCTATATGCATGCTATTCAGGTAATAATAGAGCGCTTTGAAAAAATCAGTGTGTAAAAGAAGTGAATGGCCAGTAGGTTAAAGTCCTACTCTGTATATTCAGGCGAATATGTTTGGATATATACATCAAGATTGGCTACAAATAATTTTTAAATATTGTTTATAAACTAAATGGAGGAACGAATCATCCGATATTAATAAAAATATCATGGAAAGTATTGCATGCAAAGACGCCATAACTTTTCCATTATTGTCTAAAGCAGATATTGATGGCATTGTAATGTAATGTAGTGTAGTGTATTGCAGTGTCGCATATGGTACGTGGCACCCAATAAGTAATAGACATCCCATATTTCAGGTGCATTCATGTTTTTCATAGAAATAATTGTGAATGTGCACTTATATTTTACATTATTGTTTTAACTTATTCTCGTCTTGAAGAAACAGGCCTCGAACGCCTGGTGCCACAAAATTGAGTGAGTTTCAACGAGGGCGTATTGTTGGAGAATACGAAGGTGATGTCAAACAAAGGAAAATCTCCAGCACACTTTATATTTCGCTGTCCACTGTCAACAGGGTTATTACACAGTTCAAAACAGTAAAAATGGAAACTGTAGAGTCACGTGGAGGCCAGCCTGGATCAAGAGCACGGCAACTGAGGGCTGCAAAACGAGTGATTGAGAGAAATCCCTGTTGGAAGGCTTCAGACGTGGCAGAACACCTGCAAGTGAGTTGTAGCACGGTTGCCAGATTTCTGCAAGGCGAAATTCCCTTCGCACCGCACTCAATATTTCAAAGAGGAAACACTGCGCGACTGAGATGGTGGAACGCCCTTTGAGTTTTTGGCATCATGTCATCTCAGATGAGTCGTCTTTGGCCCAGTTTTCTTGTAGTAGTCGGATATGGGTCTAGAGAAACCCAGCCAAGAGTTCAGCATCAACCAACTGCAACCAACTGCCAAGAATGGTGGATTTTCTGTTATGGTGTGAGGTGCCATTTGTAGCACCAGGCGATCACAGTTCATGGAATGTGTGGGTAGCATTAATGCAGAAAAATACATCGCCATATTGGAGAAGGGTTTTTTTTCCAATATTTTTCAGCGGGATTCTTGACAAAACATCCATTCTCTCATAGAGAACGGTCCTCCTTGTCACACTGGTCGAAGAACGCAGGCATGGCAGGCACAACATGGCACCCAGAAACTACTATGGGTAAGTCAGTCACCCGATATGAATCCCATCGAACACGTCTGGAATATGCTTGATCGTGCCGTGAGATAACATTCACAAAAACCTGCTTCTCGTGCAGAACTTTTCGAATGTTTGCGTACCGAGTGGATGAAAATTCCACAGGCCAAGATCGCCCAACTTATTGATTTCATGTCCAACCGGGTTAAAGCAATAGGTGCAGCAATAAAGGATGCCTATTTACTTATTGGGTGTCACTATGGTGCAGTGTATTTTTACTTCTATCGTGTGTCTCAAAAGTCGCGTGCCAAATGGAGTAATTGGTTGCTTTGATTTTGTAGGCGCAATAGTGAAGTAGAGGAATAATGCTGACACAGGAACAACGTGTAGAGCTGATACTTCTTTGTGGAGATTACCACATAACATCTCGAGAAGCTGCAGACGAATTTCATCGCCGGCACCCTGATATTCCCAAGCCCACTAGCTACACTTTTACGCGTAACAGAAGTTCGTGTGAAATATTGTCTTTGAGTGCATGGTGCACATTTTGAACATGAACGATAAGCTTTCGAAACCGTGTGAACATAAAGCTAACATTCATAACCTTTTCATATGGCACGCGACTTTTGAGACACAAGGTATTTTTGAAGATATTGTCCATCAGTATATGAGTACGGTTTTCTAAAGTTATATTTAATTTTATCTCTTAGCTTTCGTGATCTACTCAGCCAAATGTTTCATCATGGAAAAGACTGTGTCCCAAATAAACCGAGGAAAAACGATGCAGATACACAAGGTAATTTTTATTAAGTATTGTAAATAATTCTTTATCATTTGATTTAAATTGTATATTAAAATAGTAAGACTAAATTATCATATTTATTCTAGACATTTTAGTAGTTTTTGAAAACCGATGGATGGGGTCTCTAGGAAGGAGAGTAATTTACCAATTTTCTTCCGTTTTCATCGATTGCAAGAATCATTTCCTTCGCCCACTATCTTTGCGCATAATGAACGATCCACCATTTTACGACCGTACTTAGACACCTCCTTAATTTGCATAATGTCACCTATATTCCCAACGACTTTCTCCAAAGATATTACCAGAAGAGATGCTCACCACCAATAATTCCCCGTTCACAGCAAGTTTAAAAAGCGCAGAGTAAGCTGTGACGTCACCACTAAAAAGGAACACCAATCCAAGCAAGTTAATCAGGTAAAGAAAATCAGTTAATCCATCATATATATAGTTACATATTTGATAGTTAATTATAAGAAATTATTGTTTATCTGTGTGCATTAAAACTGCGAAACGTTTAGGGAAGATTTAGAAGCATTTATTGATTTCTTACTCAGAATTAGCTATATCCTAAGGTTATATTAAGAACTTAGATCATTTTCATGTTTAAACAAACGGAGTCAACCCGTATCATAATTATGTCAACTTAATTTCTGCTATTTTTTTAATGTTGCGACGTCTGAGACAATCACAAGCCCGAAATATTTATCTAAAAAATCCAATAAAGGAAATTTTTTGATCTTGGCTCTCCCTATCAGGTTCACCCGAAATGTCTCAATTTTCCTAATGTAAGAAATATTCTGCGTTCGTAACAAAATCATATCTTTCCGTTCCTTATCCTATGCAATGGAAGCATCATAATGGCAAAACAAATCGATTCCAGATTTTTGTTTAAAGCTATTGCTTTAGATGACTCTGAGCTCGAAGCTGGGTGGGAGGATTTTATTTTTATTTTTTGCTTCCACCTCTGTTCTTCTAGATGAAATCCACCAAATACAATCTCCACAATTATACAGTGAGTTAATAAAGATGTATAGGGAGGGAGTTGCGAATGCATTGCCAGCAATCTCTTTTTTTCCCCCTCTCCTTCTGAAGAAGCAAATGCATAGCACAGCGGGGAACTTCCAAGGAACTATTTCCTTTCTCCATTAGACAATCTAAACTGAGGACAGCATTGGAAAAAGATGTGAGAGGGAGGTAAACCAACAAGGAAAGTTCTATTACATTATTTGTGAACAACTGGAGGTCATAAAAGAAACGACATTGTCACGAAAGGACAAGAGGGTTAGAGGGGAACGCTATCAAAAATTAATAATCTAAAAGCTCTCTTTTTTGGCGCAAGGCACCAGATAGAGAAAGAGAACACCTTTGATATATGGTTTTGTAAATCATGTGGAATTCGATGCAGACAGGAATTTTCCCAATTTTTTGCAGAGGGATGGGGGTGTTGGAGGAGGGGGTTGTTTTGTTCCCGAATGGAGTTTTGAGGTTGGAAAACGGAAATAAGTATGACCTTGGGAGGAGATGAGACTGACAGTTCATTGCTGCTTATTGATTGGCCAGAAGGTTTTGGTTGACGTCACCGATGGGATCGAAACCTTCTACGAGCAGCTCTTTTAATTTCATATCCATTTAAAGTTTTTAAAGTCTCACTTCCACCTCTTTTTTTTTCTTAAACACGTTCATTACGGGAAATACGGCAATAACTAAAAATTAAAGTGTTCTACCAACTATAACCTGTTTTTTTAAAAAAAATTACTTTACCCATTAAAAATTTTAAAACTCTCGAAAATAAATTATTAAATCAAGACCGCTACATTGATTTATAATTAGATTTTAATAAAGTATAAAGCTTTTGGAAATAATCCGAGTCACCTTTAAAACAGAAACGAAAAGGTCAAATGGTGAAGCTGTCATTTAAATTTTTCATGATGTCAATGTCTGAATTAACCAGGAGGATTTTTAAATTCTAAGCGAAAAGAATGCAAATGCAACTTTACATACGAGAAAAAATTGTAATCTAAATTGACATAGAAAAGGAAAATGGAAAAATTATGATCTCTAGAAAAGTAAAGAAATTTTTCTGCGTGCTCTTCAAAGAGTTTAATAGAATTTAGTATCGATCAAAAATTTTGAAAATTAACGTTTGTAGATAAGTACAGAAAACCACTATAAAGTGATTTTAATGGGTTTTTAGCAAAAGCGAAATCAAAATTTAATGAAAAATTCCAGGAGAGTCGTGTAGTTACAGAATACATCAACTCTGATACCAATAAAAAATTTCATGCAGAAAAATATTCTGATCATTTCATAAAATATCTGAATTATTTACAGGATGTAACAGAAACGTTAATCACAATTCACAATGTTTATAAGTATTCGATGTGTCCTCCTCCTCATGCCGCACGGCATACATCTAGCTGATAATCAAATTCCTCCCGTACCTGCTGAACAACTGGAGGTCATAAAAGAAACGACATTGTCATATGGAGTCACTTCAGGAGTTTTTAGCTCCTCCAGATTTACCGGAAAGTGGGCACAACAACACGATCTTTTACGTATCCACACAAGAAGTCATAAACCATGAGGTCTGGGGATCGAGGTGGCCACAAAAAGGCTTTGTGTTGTGCGTTCACCATCTTGACAGTAACTGACGGGACCTCCCTATGTCTTCCAGATGTACCCTTGAGACTCTACCGGCATTGAACAAAAACTTGACGTTCCCCTCTTTCAAATGGTGTGCGATTCATTGAACTGCGACCAACGGTTGCCGAGCTATTTACGATTGAAATGTGATCAAACTTTATGTTACACCCTATATTTTAATGGGCATATACAGGGTGTTTCTAAATTATCTCCCGTATTATACATGTTTATTACTCAAAAACTATTGCAGATTTTAACGTGATATTTTTTTATTCACAAAAAAAAACTCAAAAAGTTTCTTAGCATGCCTTAATAAATTTCAATGTGCCCACCATTTATGGCGTGAAGGACGTCAAAGCGAAACTCGATTTCCTTCCATGTTCGGGCTAGCATTTCGGGGTTGATTTCAGGGATTGTTTCAATTATTCTGTTCTTGAGAGTTTCAATGTCATAAACTTTGGTCTTGTACACTCTGTCTTCCACGTATACCCACAAGAAAAAATCCAGAGGGTTCGCATTGGGCGAGCGAGGCGGCCAAGGGATTGGTCCATCCCTTCCAATCCATTGTCCTGGAAAATTCGTATCAAGGCACTGCCTAATTTGCAGGCCCCAGTGAGGAGGTGCTCCATCTTGTTGGTAGACTATGTTGGGCAGCAGTTCTTCCACCTGTGGAATCAGATAGTTCTCCAGCATATCTAGGTAGGTTGCAGCGGTAATGGTGTCTTCAGCTAAAAAGAAAGGTCCAAATACTCGATTATGCATTAAACCGCACCAAAATGCTAGCCCGAACATGGAGGAAATCGAGTTTACCCCGATGGACTTCATTATTTACCCCGTAACATACTTTTACTTCTCTACAATTCATGGATTCATTCATCCTTATGTTATGGCATAATCTTTTGGGGTTCTCCAACAGCTTTTGATTTAAAACGTATCTTAAAACTCCAAAAATGGTTTCTGAGAATTTTATCCAATACGCCAAAATCATCCTCCATCTCGCATCTATTTGGTGAATTGCACATCCTCACAATCAATCAAATATTCAAGCTGCAAATCACTTCTTTCATATATAAAATCATAAACTCTAATTTAATCATAACTACCCCGTTCAACATAAACTTAAATCAAGATATCCATAGTTATTCAACCAGAACCGCTTCCGACATTCATTTGCCGTTGTCAAAACGGGGTTATCTTCAGCGTTGCGTATTTTTTAGACCAAATTAAAAAAAATTTAGACCAACTGGTTTAAAAATATGGTCGTATTTGCCCATTGAAATTAGATCTACGGCTTCATATCAATTATTTCGGAAATTACTAAAAAGGTTTATGCATACCATCGTTCACTTATAGTTTAGCTTAATTATGAGAAATTTGTTTGTTTATCTCACTTATTAGTTTGTAATTTCACTTACCAAATTATTACACTTAATTGGTTATCTGATTTTTGAATGAATTTTAAGAATTTTTTATGGTAGATTGTCTCAATTCAAATAGTTATCATTTGATATGTAATTTACTTTTCTAATCGATGCCTTGAATTTATTTCTCTTTTTTTTTTTAGAATTTCCTTACTCAATTATTGCATTGTTTAATTAACCTATTATCTACTAACCGAAGTATTTGTATTTACTCTGTATATTTGAACTTATAACACCCACCAAGTCCCAACTCGTCGGTCATAGACCATACAGGTCTTGGTTGGGTGCCATTGTAATTCTAATACTTAAATAAATAAATAAATAAATAAATAAATAAATAGTTTCATCTAAAGAACAGGAAAAAGTTCAAATTTGTTGTACTGTGTTATCTATATTTTGAAACTGACAACTGCAAATATTCTTTAGCTTCCAGGACTTATTTCCTGAGAAGCTCGGACTCCTTAAAAAAAGGTACAAAATTGTCGTGACAACTTTAAAAATCAAATGCCAAGTTTAGCTGAAACTTTTAAGAAAATTAATTATACCAGAACACTGAAATTTTGGGAGTTTGCAAAACTCTTTGTTATTAATGCATTATAACACTTTTGTTAGTTTATTAGGTTATTTCGTTTTTGTGCAGCATGGATGTAAATTCTTGACAAAATTTGGTCTAAAAAATTTGTCTGAACTTTAGGTTACCTTAAATCCTGATCAAAGTGTATTTAAAGATTTTTGCTTCGTAGTTCTACAGAAAAAATTGTTTTTTGTTAGTTATTTACAGTTGAGCACCTGAATCCAACTTCTTTGCAAGATATTGCTATCTGAACATGCCATCATAATTTGCCGAATGAAAAATAGCTTAGTTTAAAAGTGTTAGAGCTCAAATTTATCTTATTCAATTCTCTTCTTTTAACACTGGCATAAAAAGCATATTTTTCTCTTATCAGAGTAGGCTAGTTTAATTTATGTGTCTTTTCATATAAGGAATAATAACATAAGCTAGAAATAACGTAATTTTGTTTGTGCGAATATGAACTGTTTTTATTTTTTGTAAAAAAAAAAAAAAAAAAAAAAAAAAAAAAACGGTAATTTAACACATTTTAATAGATCTCGCTCCATTGCTAATACGGTGACATTATAGTATACAAGTTTGCATATTTTCGATAGTGCTTAATTTGTACAGTACAGGTGGTAGAAAGTAAAATTTACCTTAACGACCATTCTATTGCTAAGAAATATTTTTGGTAGTATTGAATCACTTCCTTCTGGAATTGTTTTTTAAATAACTTAAATAAGCTTAATGCACCACAAAATAAGATATTCAGTAATTGTCTGTTTTCAGCATTTAAGCATGGCTTTGAACGTTTAAAATATTTCCCACATAGTATGCAGATATGTATCTAAATTTCATCTTTAATTTTTAAAAAAATAATTTCCAGTTTCCAGAAATAAAACAAAACTTTTCCGATCATTTTAGCATAGAAGAGCCCCGATAAATAATTCCTTTCTCTATTATCATATCGATGTCAATTGCAATGGCATTTGCATAAGATCTAGATCGCCCTATCTATCTGTGGTTGTACAGCGAGAATATCAAATGGAAGATTCATAAATTTAACATCCGTTCATCCATCAAATGGAAGGTTATCTGACGGAAAGAGAGAGTAAGGGGTGGGGGAGGGGAAAGGGTTGGAAAAAACTCATTGTTCAATATTAATAATTTACCATTCTTGAGTTTCGATCGATTTCATGAATAACATACGCATTGAATTCTTAGGTTTCGTTACAAATTTAATTCCATTAAAGCTGTGGTTGTTCTTAACTCTGGTGTTTTCCTGTAATTCATATTAAAATTTTCAATTACAGCAAGTTAAAATAGCTAATATATTCAGAATTTTTTTTACTCATTGTAATTCGTGCTTAAACTGTTCTCAATAATACTTCCCTGAATTTTCAACACCGCAAATATTCCCATTCGTCTTAAATGGTCAATTATTTTCATTTTGTTTTTGTCTTCACTGTAATTAAACTTATAATTCACATACAAATTCATGAGCTTAAAGTCTTTGAATTAAAGCTTCGAAGCTGAACGTGACTTCTCAACTTTATGGAATCAATAAAATAATGCATTTGCGCTTTGGGAGCCTTATCATTTTCACTTGCTCGTTATTTACACGAGTTCGAACAAAAAAATTAATTACAAGGGTTTTAAAATGCCTTTGTTATTCAGAAACATTAAACAACGTTGACGAGTAGTCCCTCATCTTTCACGGCTGGTAATTCATAATTCCCATAGGCGTGTTTTTATGCTCAATTTCAATAGAGTTCCGGCGCAATTTCAAATGTTCACCTTTAGTAAATAAAGTTGATTTCACTTGTACTTTGTCTATTTAAATTTAATTAAGTGACGAGAAAATATTATAGATATTCTTATGTCTATTTCACTTGAATTAAGAACAATGGCTGTATGACTAAGATATTTCCAAACAACCGAAAAAGCATGGAATATAGTAAGATTTCGTATTATTTTTTATAAATGTAGAATTTCACATAAAAAAAGTTGGCATCCGAGCAATAATTTTTTCAACGCTTACAAACATAAGCTTAATTTGATAGCTGTAAAAGCCACAGCCAAAACATAAATTTTGATTTTTTTTTTTTTTTTTTTTTTTACGTTCTGACTTCCTAAAGCCGAGTTTTCCATGAATAATTAAAGAGTTTGAAGTCGTTCGTTTTAATTTCCATATAGCTCCGCTTCGTTCGATCTTGTCATACAGATTAAGCCAAATTAATTTTTATTTAGCACATTGTTATGTAAACGCACTCTCTTTTGGTACTCGGCAATCCATAAGTTTTTATTAAGATCGTAATAAAATACCTGAAGGGCTTCTTATTCAAAACTGCAGACAATGTACGTACATTGATGAATCGAGAAAAGAAATTTTATGTTGATAACGTCGTATCCTTAGAAGAAAACTTTAATTTAAACGTCAGAGAATTAAAAGAAACGAAATTTAGCTCAACATATTTTCTATCAGTGCTCAAAAGATGAAATCTGAAATTTTTTATTAAGAACTATTTTATGGCTTTTTCAATTTCAAAAAATAATTTTCATTTAATGAATATTTTAATTTTTTAAAAAATTATTTTTCGATTTCTGTTAAATGTGATCTAATATAAATGAGCATTACTGTTCACCTGAACATTTAAAAAGCGTAATTAATAAACAGACTGTTGAGCTTTAAATCATTTCTCTAATGCTTTTTGGACAGCAGAAGGGAGGGGGTCATTAATTAATTTGCGTAACAAGCACTGATTTATTCACTGTTAATTTGAATTATCAGAATGAATGTTTGAAACTGTCGTCTTTAACTATAATCATTTTCGCGGTAAACAACCAGATAAACATTCAGGAAGTAATGCCCTAGTTGACTTTTTTTTAAATAAAAATTAACGAACGATATATATTTACAACAGATAAATCAACTGGAACTTTAACAATTTTTCCACTACTTGGATTTGCACCTCTATCGTAGAGAGAAGAAGATTAAGTGATTTTCGGGATTTTATTTTAATTCAGTGAAATGTACCTAAATATGAATTCCGCAAATATTTTATTTTTAAAGCCCAAGATTTGTGTCTTCATTTTCCTCACTTGCCTATTCGAAGTCCATAGGTTCTTTTCATTACCGGTTAATAAATTGAAAATAATTTGAAAAATAGGCTAGCTATTTTAGCAAGGTTAATAAAATAATAAAAGATGAAGAAATGCTCTCTAGCTGGTTTTGTAGATAAAATATTGTAATCATGTACTAAAACTGATTTTTTTTATTATTATATGATAGATTCCGTTTTAGCACATTTTCTATATATAGAAATGTGCTTATGTGATCGGTTTGTCCAGCTGTCCGTCCGTCCGTCCGTCTGTAGACAATCCCACAATTCATTGCGTTGCATGTATTGAATTGCATGTATTGCAATCTCACAATTCATTCAATCATGTCTTGAATTGCTGGAAGAAACGAATTATCCTCGCATTTGGTAAAACGCGTGTTGAGAACATGGGTTCGGTTCTGCACGTGCTCTAAACGTTAATGAGATGGTGTGCGTGCAGGATGCACGTGTTTGAGGATTATTAAAAGGGCAGTTCGGTCCCTAAATCAAGAGAATTTTTTTATTCCTAGGGAGCTTAGCATTTATTACGATAACTTGAAAACGAATTAACTTTTTCACAGTCTGTTTTCACCAATCCATTAAAATGGGACAGAGTACGCAGAAGTACGAACGTGAGATAGCAGGAATAAGTACGTGCTTTAATGGTACCATTATGATACCCTCTTAAACATTTCCTATAACAAGATATGGCATGTAATATATCAAACAAATTGTCACAACATATCATGAACGAATATAAAAGAGAAACTAGTGATAGCAAGTATCGGTCTAATGGCACGTGTACGTGCAAGGATGTCTCATGAATGAATATAACGGTATATAGTGATGTCTGAATTGTGTAGTAGTACGTGTTTTAATGGTACCAAGTGGTACCATTGGAACTTTCAATGCTAAGATATGGCATGTAATATATCAAACGACTCGTAACAACGTGCCATGAGTGACTATCACGAGAAAATAATGATAATGGTTAACAGTTTAGTAGCACGTACACTAATGGTGCCCTATGGCATGATAAGGTACCATTTGAACTTTCAATTCTAAACCATGGCATGTAATATATCAAACGACTCGTAACAACATGTAATGAGTGAATATCATGAGAAAATAATGATAATTGTTATTGGTTTAGTAGCACGTGCCCTAATGGTGCACTATAAAACCATATGGTACCATTGGAACTTTCAATGCTAAGATATGGCATGTAATAGATCAAACGACTCGTAACAACGTGCCATGAGTGAATATAACGAGTAAATAATGATAGTGGCAATTGGTTTTGTAGCACGTGCCCTAATGGTACAATACAGAATTTATAGAACTTTTAATGCTAAGATATGGCGTGTAATATATCAACCAACTCCTTACGCGTTATTAGATCTTTTGTTATCCATAGCTTATTTGAGTCAAGAGTATAGTACTCTTAGGCTTAATGGTATCTAAAACTCATTACTAATTAATTTAATAGTAGTTAATCGCTTGCTTCAATAAGACTTTACTAATTTAATATGAAAATCTAATAGATGCTTTCACATAACGCTTCAGCAATTGAGGCTCACTTCGTTTAACATTATGTGAGAATTCTTACAAATTAAAGAACTTTTATTTTTTTAAGTGTATGAGGAATAACTTCACTCTCCATTTACCTTTCATTCTTCAAGTTTATTCTTTTAAATTCTCTCTATACGTTAGCCTATTTAAATAGTAATTTACAATTTAGTTTTCATATTTATTTATTTACTCTCAAGTGTTTTAAAATGTTGGTTAATTCTATATATCCATGTACGATGCTATAACAAGAAAATGTGCTCCCTTTATCCGCTTTGGCGGTAAAATCATTCTTGTTGTATTTGTGTTTTATTGTTCTCACATGTTTGTTGAAAAAGTGCAAAAAAGATTGCAAAAATATTTTTAAAATTAAATCTGAGTATACATCTCATCTACGCTTATATCTAAAACAGAATATGTTATTTTATATATTAGTAAAATACATAAACTAACTATACTTATGAAATTTGCATTTGTTTCATGTAATGCAACTTAACCGCAACAAAGTTGAATCACTGTGTTATAATAGAGCAGACGCCTCTTGTTTTTTTTAATTTTAATAAAATAATAAAAGAGTGAAAAATAATTAAAAATTTTACTGTTTAATGCTCAACCTCTGAATGCTCAAAGCAAATTGTAGTATTTGCTTTCACAGAGAATTAACGTAGTTGTATCATAAAACACAGAATTCGTGAAACAGCGAGTCACATACAAAAACAAGACTATAACTCGTAAAACGATTTTCAAATATGCTGAAAAGAAGAATATTAAAATTTGTTGTTTAATATTACAGTAATGTATTTATAAGCAGCAATGACGAGCATTGCATGTAAATTTACGTATTCGATTGCAGCGCTCACACGAATCTTTCCAAACACGCGCGAAATGAGAAATGAAATCCCCGCACGTCTAAATGTTTGAAACTACTGGGCCTATGTTCTTCCCCTATGATC
The DNA here is from genome assembly GCA_023313115.1 of Rhysida immarginata. Classification (NCBI taxonomy): domain Eukaryota; kingdom Metazoa; phylum Arthropoda; class Chilopoda; order Scolopendromorpha; family Scolopendridae; genus Rhysida; species Rhysida immarginata. The sequence continues at coordinate 1,903,472 of JAHWFO010117521.1, forward strand.
TAGGGGATCAAAGTTACCATAAACGTCAAGAGAGAAAAATCATTGTTTCAAAGCATTGTCGGGAAAAATCTTTTAAGCATTCCAAGGAGCTTTAGCTGTGACGCAGATGTAATTTTAAATTTGAATATTTCACTTTTACTTGCACTTGGTTTAAATACACAATGAAAATACCTTTGATTCTATCCACACACATCATTTTTTTTTAAATATAGGCCTAATATTATTTAGCCATTTTTAACAATAGGCCTAACATTATTTAGTCATTTTAACTGTAGGCCTAACATTAGTAAGCCATTTTTAATAATAGGCCAAACATTAATTAGCCATTTTTAGAAATAGACCTAACATTAATTAGTTATTTTAACTATAGGCCTAACATTGATTAGCCATTTTAACTATGGGCCTAACATTAATTAGCCATTTTTAATAATAGGCCTAACATTAATTAGCTATTTTTAATAACATCCCCAACATTAATTAGCCATTTTTAACTACAGGCCTAACAATAATTAGCCATTTTAAACAATAGGCCTAACATTAATTAGCCATTTTTAACTATAGGCCTAATATTGATTAGTCATTTTAACTGTAGGCCTAACATTAATTAGCCATTTTAACAATAGGCCTAATATTAATTAGCCATTTTTTAACATTAGGCCTAACATTATTTAGCCATTTTTAACATTATGCCTAACATTATTTAGCCATTTTTAACAACAGGCCTAACATTATGTAGTCATTTTAACTGTAGGCCTAACATTAATCAGCCACTTTTAACAATAGGCCTAACATTAGCCATTTTTAACAATAGGCCTAATATTAGTCATTTTTAACAAAAGGCCTAACATTAATTAGTCATTTTTAACAATCGCCATAATATTAATTAACACATTTAACAATAGGCCTCACAGCACTGAATTTTAAAACGAAATGAGCACGTGCAACGACAAAGCTTCATAACAGGCACGTGCTCCAAGCTGCCATCAACAATGCTTAACTGATAGACAAAAAGTAACACTGTATTCACTTATATCTCATCAGTAGGAATCGATTGATATATTGCATGCCCTAAGTTCATTTTCTTAACATTAGTGCACGTGCTTGAAGGGGTCCACGAGAGCTCATCAAAAGTTGATATATCGCAGTTAAGTTCTTCCATTTCAACGTTTTCGTGCAAACGATGGCCGGCTGGGCACATAAAGCTACTGATTAAGCTTGTATTCTTATATATAGCTTTAGCTAAAGCTCGTAATAACGGCTCATTGAAGTACTTTTTGGGGGTCATTTTCTCGGACGTAGCATTTCGAAAATAGAAAAGAATGTTATATTCGTCTTGTTCTCGTCATTCCCGTTCGAATGACATATTACATGCCTTATATTTGCAATAAAAAAATTTAATGGGGGAGGTTTGGGTCTCAATAGCCACGTGACTGTTAGAACGATTTCAATCACAAACTAATCAGGTGAGCTCAGGAAGTGTCTCTATCGAAGAGCGAAAGCAGAATTTGAAAAAGTTAAAGCGTTCTTGAGTAATCGTCGGACATACAGACGGACGGACGGACGGACGGACGGACGGACGGACGGACGGAC
>JAHWFO010117521.1:1905071-1953342 GCA_023313115.1 Rhysida immarginata
GACGGACGGACGGACGGACGGACGGACGGACGGACGGACGGACAGACAGACAGACAGACAGACACACAAACAGAGCGAAACCAATATATGCTTTTCAGCATATAATAAATTGAAGAAGCTTAAATTAATATTTCGTTTTTCCACTCTTGTCTTCAATGGGGGCGTTCAATAGTTCAGGCGTAGGTGAAACATGTCCTTGTAGTGCCCTGTTATTTCATCTCATTGTCTTTTGTAGCGCCCTTCTTAATCCATCCTTCGTCCGAGGGCGTATTTTTCTAATGCCTTTTTTTTTTTTCAAAATTCCCCACCCGTTTTCAACCGGGAACAAACAGCTTAATTTTTGCTGTTTTTACCATTCTTTAATTATTCTTTTTTACTGTGTGGCATGAAGCGCTATTCAGTTGAAATATGAACTCCTCAGTCGGATGAAGTTTTCTAACTGATGAAACCAAGTTGCTTTTCAAAACTCTAATGTCCTTGGTAGCATCAACATTTCCGTCGATTATATGAGTTGACCCTATCCTTCAGGATTCAGCCCCACACCATAACGCTTTCGGGAAATATTAAAAATGGGTTTATGGACGCTAGATCAAACATCTCACTTTTGTTTCTAATCACTCGTTTCCTGTAATCTCCCACGAACCTTGGGGTCAGAACACATGTTTTTTGCCCACTGAAGTGCCTTTGACTTTTTTTATGGGAGCAAGTTAAGGTTTGTCCTTTGCTTTATACAGGGTGTATCTGAAACCCTGTCACAAACTTTTAGAGGAGGCGGTATGGATAATTCTAAGCAAAAACGTTCATATGAACATGGGTTCGAATTTGGACGATAACCGAGATATGAACACAAATAAAAATGCCGCAACTAACATCAACAAGTTAATAACTCAGGTTCTATAATACATAGCATCATGATGTTTGGGGGAATAATAGGGTACATAGAATTGTGTGTACGGTTAAAATTTGATCGAATTCCATCGAGTAGTTTCCGAGTTACGTTGTCAACACTATAACATGTGGTGTTTAGCACTCACATGTGAGCACGTGTTACGATATTGACTGCGTAACTCGGATACTACTCGATGGAATTCGATCAAATTTTAACCGTATACACAATTCTATGTACCCTATTATTCTCCTGAACTTCATTATGCTATGTGTTATAGAACCTGAGTTATTAACTTGTTGATTTTAATGGCGGCATTTTTATTTGTGTTCATATCACGGTTATCGTCCATGTTCATATGAACTTTTTTTGCTTAGAATCATCCATACTACCGCCTCTAAAAATTTGTGACAGGGTTTCAGATACACCCTGTAGATACCATATCCCAGGTAATGAATATGCCGGCTGTAAGTTTCAGTGGAAATGTTTTTTATTAATATCCACTCGCTGTTTATTTCTGGTCTGTTGGAAGCAGTGTTGACGTAATGGCTCGATGATTTCTTTCTGAGGTAAATTAATTTCGCATTAACTGCTAAAAAGACCCTTTTGAGAACGACCAATTCATTTAACGGCAACCTCAGTACGAGGCTAAATTTTACTCCAGCTTGTTTCCATGGTAACACAGTGATTGACCTAATTGTCCTAATTCTCATGAATCTCAGGGCGTAATACAGGGTGTTTCTAAATTATCTCCCATATTATGCATGTTTATTACTCAAAAACTATTACAGATTTTAACGTGATTTTTTTTATTCACAAAGAAAAACTCAAAAAGTTTCTTAGCCTGCCTTAATAAATTTCAATATGCGCCCCCCCCCCCCACCCATTTGTGGCGTGAAGGACGTCAAAGCGAAACTCGATTTCATCCCTTGTTCGGGCTAGCATTTCGGGGGTGATTTCAGCGATTGTTTCAATTATTCTATTCTTGAGAGTTTCAATGTCATCAACGTTGGTCTTGTACACAATGTCTTTCACATATCCCCAGAAGAAAAAAATCCAGAGGGTTCGCATCAGGTAAGCAAGGGGGCCAAGGCATTGGCCCATCCGTTCCAATACATCGTCCTGGAAAATTCGTATCAAGGCACTGCCTAACTTGCAGGCCCGAGTGAGGAGCTGCTCCATCTTGTTGGTACGCTATGTTGGGCTGCAGTTCTTCCACCTGTGGAATCGGGTAGTTCTCCGGCATATCTAGGTAGGTTGCAGCAGTAACGGTGTCTTCAGCGAAACAGAAAGGTCCGATTAGTCGATCATGCATTAAACTGCACCAAAATGCTAGCCCGAACATGGGAGGAAATCGAGTTTCGCTTTGATGTCCTTCACGCCGTAAATGGGGGGCACATTGAAATTTATTAAGGCATGCTAAGAAACTTTTTGAGTTTTTCTTTGTGAATAAAAAAAACACATTAAAATCTGTATGTAATAAACATGTATAATAAACATAGTTATTTGAGTCATAAATACGGGAGATAATTTAGAAACACCCTGTATGTTACACAAAACCACCTTCAAAGCACTCCCCTTCTGCAACTATGCACTTCTTCCAACGTGAGTACAGTTGCTGAAAATATTCCTGGAAGCCTTTGGAGCAGATGGTCTTCTGACGGCCGTCGCTGCTTCCTGAACCTCAGATGCACTTTTGAAACGGCATCCTTTGAGTTAGTTTTACAGACAGGAGAACAGGTAAAAGTCACAAGGAGCGCGATCGGGTGAGTAGGGAAGATATGGAAGGATTGACGTTCCCATTGGCCACTGTAGCCTGCACCATGAAAGAGCGATTGGGGTGCATTGTCATGTTTCCGGTTGTTTCCAAATTTCTGGTTGTTTCCGGCGAACAGCATCACGAAGGTGAGCCAAGATCTACGTGTACCTCTCCTTGTTCACTGTCGTTCCTTCCGGTACAAACTCGTAATGCACCACGCCTTCCGACGAACGCGAACAATTCATTGACACGCTTTGTTTGGAAAAACCCTGCACAGTGGAGTTTCTGCCTTCTTACCACGTCTCGCTTCATATGTGCTTTTACGGCACAGTTAATAGTTCCCCCTCTCCTCTTTTGATATTGATATAGTACCAATATCAGCTCAGACGTCAAATTGATGCTACTAGTACATTATACCTTGAGCACATAATACAAGGAGTGCATTAAATACCAGGACGGAGGTCACTGCGAAAAAATATAAACAAAAATTCAACATGTCAAGACAAGGTTTGTATTAATCACCTATCACACAGCAGCTGCACAGACTTTTTTTTTAGTACTGTAAAGGGTTCGTGTACAGACACGCATTAAAGCGACGCACGTGAACAAGTATCGTCGAGAAGGTATGTTGATGGGGGTTTTTTGACAGTAAAGGCCTCATTCATCATAAATTTGCTTCCCCTGGCCAAACGGTGATTAAGGAACTATATGAAGCTGTTTTGGGACGTCTAGTGCAAAAAGTTCGCAGAGTGAGGTCAGAATTTCATCAAACAAGAAGTTGGGTTATTCTTCATTATAAGTGCGCAACGATTCCTGACCAAACACTGCATCACAGAGCTCAACCACTCAAGACTTTGTTGACAAAAACGTGACGTCAGAAATCAAGAGGATTCCGTCCGAGGAATTTAAAACCTGTTTTACAAAGTTGAACAAACGCGCTCAAAAGTGTATTGTGTCCGTTGGAGATTACTTTGAGTCATATTAAAGAGAATTTTCATTTGGACTTACCGTTTGTGAGTATTTGTATTAAGTTAGTTCGAGTATTTAATTCATGTTAAAAAAACGTTCGATTCATTTTTGTGGATGGCGGATTATCTAACAAATAATAAAAAATGTAAAAAGTTTTATTTTTTTTTGGTTGTTTTTTTTTTATTCTATCGTAAAAACGGTAATGCATACAAGCGTCAAACTTGGCGTGATTGTAGTTCAAACTATAAAGTATTACAACAAATAATGAAAAACTGGCCAAGTGTGAGTTGGACGGGCGCAACTCCAAACATAAAATCTTTTTTCTGGTGATCTGTTAATTTAATATTTGAAAACGTTTTTGTTCAAAGCGCTTATTTTATATAATTTCGACACTTAAACTATTATAGATTATATGTCTATAAAAGCCGAAATCGAGAATACAGTGCCACATCCTCCAGAAACTGGCATATTTTGGTAAATATATTATATGATAGTCAGTGTTGTGGTAAATACTGCATAAGAATACTTAAGTATAAGTCCAAAGTATCTTTATAAAAAGTTACTTAAAGTATAAGTATAAGTAACTATTTTATTTGATACTTACAAATACAAGTATAAGTGGTTCGATTTTACTTATTACTTATAAGGATAAGTACTAAAATTGACACATCTGGTTCATATCTAACCTACGAGTTTATTTTTTTCTACTTTTAATAAACTTATTAAAATTTACAATTTTTTGAAATTTTTATTTTTTTTAAGTAATAAAAGTGTTTCAAAATTATTATCTCCAATTCTATTTCTCCTCTGTAAAAGAATTTGCCCAGCTTCACTAAATAGTCTCTCCACAGGTGCACTACTTGGAAGAGAAGTATTATATTTAAAAATAGATTCAATACTCTCTTGAAGTTTTTTAATTGATCTAGTGAATGACTATTCTCTTCAAGATACCGTAAGCCTTCAAGCCTAGCACTGTCTGGTTGAATTCTATTGCTTTCTGTGTCAAATTCAAAAAAACAGTCTTTTTTATTAACCACAGAGGTATCTAGAGGAGATATCAAATCCTCTGAAGTATTGATTCTCTCTAAATCATCAAGAAAAATTGTCTGGGCTAGTAGTCTGTCTTCTTCATTTTGCAACCACCTTAACTTGAAGTACGGATGAGCCACAGCAGGGAGGTGTCAAACGAAAATAACGTATAATATTGAATAATTGAATTAATCCCCGTTTTTCCTTAAAGGCTAATGCTAATGCAAAGGTGATACAATTCTCAAAAAACAAGATGACCTCCAATCGCGAAAAATTTTATATTACATAACAAATCATTTTTTTTATATATTACCTAATACTTATGTATAAAATTAGGTACAAATACTAGCTAAAATAGTATTTAAGTATAAGTATAAAGTAATTCCCTCAAAATGTACTTAAGTCTAAATACAAAGTATAAAGAAAATACTTATACTTAGTATTTAAGTACAAAAATACTTAAGTATTCCACAACACTGATGATAGTACGGAACCCTAGATGCGCGAGTCCGACTCGAACTAGCCCAATTTATTTTATATGCAGATGAATAGTAGCCTATATTGTTGCATAATATAAGTTTTGAACACCATTGATGCTCTACTTTCATTTCTTTACCCTTCAACCTGTACGGTTGACACCGGTCATGCGACGGGTGGAATTTCAAGTATTATCTAAAAGACGACGGAACAAAGAAAGGCTTAGAAGAGGCGAAGAAATGTTTAGATGAAGCCGAAAACAGAAAACAACTGGAATGGCTAACAGAAAACAGCAATATGGCTCAAAGAAAAGTATGTGGATAAGAAAGAAGAACCCACTATTGTCTCCGATCGTTCATAGAGATTATGGAATGTGCTTACGGCTGTAAGCTCTTCAAAAGAAACGTATGACCACAATGTCCCCCCTAAATATTCTTACCGTATTCGGCTTTGTTAAAATCCCACGATTGGAAGCTTCAATGGAAACTATACCAAGCAGTCGTTCTTGCTTTCTCTTTAAATTGAAGATTTAGAGTCCATTATGTTTGGGTTCTTTTTTCCATTTATTTCTACTTTGTCCATTTTCCTCCGTTTGTTTTCTTTTATTCAGAAATGTTTTCTGGTGGAGCTTTAGAAATGAATTCATTGGATAAATTCCATTTCTGCAAATGTTTTCCTAAATAGTTTTCAGTACCTTACAAATTACACTTTTATAAATATTTATTGGATAGAATACGAACATGAAGTAAAATAAAATTTCTAGGAAATATAATAGTCATAGAAAAGATATTGATACAAGTAGGCCTATTGCCGAGATATTACAAGGTTTAACAAAAAATCTGAAACGTAGAAGTTTGAATTTCTTTTGTGAAGAAAAATAAAGATATTCTTAATGCTGCTACCGTTGCCATTTAATAATAAATATTTGGCGCGCTCACTAAAACTATTAATCGAATTAGTACGATTTAACGTTAAATAACGTGTGATCTGCTCTTGTGATAGCTTTGATCGTTAGAATTGGCCCATAGCTTAATGTGAATGAGAAATCTTTTTCATATGCGTGACACAATGTTTGCTGGCACATTCATCAACTGAAATACTTTGCTCTCTTCTTGGATTAGGATCCCATTTCACATCAACTAGATCAGAGGTTCCCAACTGGTGTTCCGCGGAACCCTAGAATTCCGCCAAACATTTTGGGGTGCCGTGTGAAATTCACTAATTTTATTGACAAGTTCAACAATTAGTTCCTGTAATTTTTCACGCCGCCATTAAGGTACTGCAATCTTAAGGCTGCAACTTTGAAAGATGGGAATAAAGGAAAGTAGTTTTGAATTCTTTTGGAATTATTAATTCTAAATACTCTGATATTGTGCGTATGAATGATCAGAAATTGTCAAATATTTCCAATCCACAGCTTTATCTATAGATAGATAGATCATTTGTTTTGATTTCCTGACATGCAATTATATTTTTGTTTCTGATTTACTTGCTTCATCAGTCATTGATAAAATTTTCATCATCAACAACTTCTGATTGCTCTGATTCATCTAATTTATTTGTAGCCATACACAATCATATGCTTCGCCTCTGTAATCTCAACAATTGTCTCCGACCTTCAGAGACTAAGAGGAAATTAATTTTCTGTTTTCAATTAATTTTAATTTTAATTAAAATCCACTCCTGAATTAAAGAATTGTTTACGGGATGTTTGCAATTATTATCCACTCCTGCTTTTCTAGGGTGTTATATAACCATTGAATTTACTAGAAATTTATCCAGCATGGGATTATTAGCCTACTGAGGCTTTGCTTGGTCTTCTAAACTTCTTAATAATGGGGCAAGCAAAAACAACTATGCCGTCAACGGGATGCGAACTCGCAACTCGCTTGTCTGTACAGACACAAAACTTATGCATCAGTGCTCTTGGCCATTGCTTCCATTAAACTTCAAAGCAAATGAAAGTATAATTTATAAAGATTAAAAAAAAATTTTTACAGAAGCTTTTGCTTAAATTTTAAATAAATCTAGAATTTACCAAAAAAAAGTGGCTGAACTGAATGTCACATTTAACAAGAAATTAATCCTCCCGAGGAAGGCATAGGAAAGTAGCTGAAACGCTGAAATCATCTGTTTTTACCATTTTATCTCACTTTTTTGAAATCAAAAAATGGATTTTCCCGAACGTAGTATTTATAAAGTGTAAAAGAACTTTATCTTCTTTCGTTTCTCATCAATTCCGATCGAATGATATATGACATGCCATATGTTGCCATAGTTCTAAAGACCAAGTAATTGCGACCCCCACGATTCCGTCCCCATTGGGACAATTTGGCCCAAGCTTCATAGTAATGTTGATTTTGCTTAGAGGAATCTGCATACCGAATTTCACTCCTTTATATGCATAAATACGCGTAGACCTTTTGGTACCCTCTAATTTCCGCCCCCGAAACTCCGACCCCAGTGGGCCAATCAAAACCAAACTAAATAATGAAGGTGCACACACCCATAGTAAGCTACATTCGAATTTCAACTTTCTACCTCAAAAAATGCGTAAATTATGAAGGGGACGGACAGACGGACAGACAGACGGGCAAAGTGAAAACAAAAAGTAACTCCATTCTTCCGCTACTTAATAATTATTACAGATTCTCTTATTTATTCTATCATGAAATGTTTAGTTGATTAACTTAAATTTAATAATGAAATACTGAAATATTGAAACTTTTCCTTGTTTACATTAATTATTTAATGGTTTAATTGAAAAACTTCTAAATTCACTATTAACTTTAATGAAATTAATTAATTTTTAATGAAGCAAAGGGTTTCAAGCAGCACCCTAATGGCGGCAGCCACATGCGCCATCTTTTAGTCGCTCAACAAAACTCGTTATTTTGAACTTGCCAATACAAAGAAATATTTTCATACTCATAATTTAAAGTCTAAAGCTAAAATTAATATTAATATAAATTAATAAGGGTTCCAGTAACAAGTAACATGTCTAGAAGGGTTTCGTGTTAAAATAAAGTTGGGGTAGATATCATGTATATCAGCATATGATGTATGGTCTAGTAAATGATCGTTATCTAGACAAGCGGATCGAATTGTATAACTCAAATCCGTTACTCCTACAAACCCAGATATTTACTCTTTGACGCTTTTTACTCAAAGGGCCTTGTTAAGAGCCTTATTTATAGCAAAGCAATATGACCCCTCTGCGATTTCTGGATCAGGATCAAGATCAAGAAGGGAAGATTTATGCCGGAGTTTTTTCTCGTCTGTGGACAAAATACTCTTAAGACACGAATTCTACTAAAATGTATATAGAACTTCACTTCGGCTTATAAGACCCAATAATGTAGTGATTTTTATTACTTTGTTTGTTTGTAAAGGCAAACTTGCTACGCCCAGATATGTGCCACCTAAAAGTTGTCTATTTTATTTTTAGCTCAAGTTCTTCGATAACATGAAACTTAAAATACAGGTTTGTTATATACCACTTTCTACCACCACTGTGATTTTAATTGTATTTGGAAGAAAAGTGCACTGCGAAGTGCTTCAGCTGTATAATAGACGCTGGTTTATTTTACGAGTTTACTGTTTAGACATGCCATTTAAAGAATAAAACACCCTAAATATTAAAAGACAATTTCATCAATCTCTATGTGAAGGTGATATATCCTTAATTCTAAAACGAAAGGAATTGTGTAGAGATCTAAAGACAACAAAATGTTATTAGAAATGAAAACAGTAAATAAGAAGTTACGAGATACACTATAATGATAAGTTAAAAAAAACAACTTCCTAGCATTTGAAAAAGTTTTGTCAGCAATGATACAAGATAAGAGGAAAAAGGTTTTATCAAACCAAGCTTTTATAATGTTTTATTTAGTGGCAACAATACAGGTTAATTTTGCAACAATAAACAATAGATACATTTACCTCTCGCCATAACGAAACGTCCAATTGTTACAACAATCAATTCGTAGTAATGAGTTAGTACCATTAGAACACGAACCAATGAACCGATTTGAAAATTATTTTCTTTATCATAAATTGTCATCGATTCTGCGTAAGTGTGTCAAATTGCAGCTCCCTAGCTTGTCGGAAAGTTGGTTTAATATTGATTACAAGATTTGACCTAAACAAACTAACACAGCAAAGTTATAAAAAGCTTATAAAAATATCACAAACTTTAAGAACACAAAATATCACATTTAAAATTCTTAACACTAGTATTATCATTAGTTCTGAAAATATGCAACGCACAAAATAAAAAGCAGACACGCCAGAAACCGGCGCAGTTGAGATAGTCGTTAATTTAAATAAAATGTTAACGACTTTAGGCAATATATATAAGTTCAATAAAGACTGAAACTAATATTTCTCAAGCAACCATTGAACATAAAAACATGCGACATGGAAATAGGTAAAAAAGGCATTTTGCTCTGTAAGGCCACGAAGTAGCAGCCCGTAAACTCATCCATCCGTCTATGGGATTCATAAAAGTGAAAGCAAATCGTTTTTTGGCCTACATAGAAAGATGAAGGCAACGCGTGATGAGCAGTTTGCAGCCATTAAATTCTGCTTCCCCATCACTATGACCCCAAAGGCAAACCATGCAAAAGCATTTGGAAGTCAACGACATCTTCCACACCCCAAAAAAGACAAAGGTCTTTCCTTCCACAGTGATAATGCTCGCCTTCAAGATATGATATACCAACACACAGTTCTACCTCATAGAAACAATTACTGCACAGTGCTACCTGTCTGTTTTAAAGACGTTTTGGAAGCTTATTGTTAGGAAAGGCCTATAGGCTGGCATTAATGCACGGCATATACTGCTGCGCAAAAGTATTCATACCCAGGACAATTTCAGCGTTTAATAATTAAATGAAAATAATTCATAAAATGTTCAATGAGGGTTTATCGTACGCCATACATCAGATGCTTAAATTAATGATGAAAAATAGGAAAGAAAATTCCACAGCTTGGATTCGAACCAGGAACCTTTGTTCGAATCCAGGCTGTGGAATTTTCTTTCCTATTTTTCATCATTAATTTTAACAGCTGAGGTATGGCGTACGATTAAACCTCACTGAACATTTTATGAATTATTCTTTATTAAATGAAAAAGTTTATGAGAAACCGTTTTAACCATGTGAAAGAGCATCAAAAACAATTAGAGTTCATGAATACAAATAATATACATAACGATGAACAACATATTCACAGAATTTACGGGGAGGCCGTGGTCTGGTGGGCTTTCACTGAAAACACAACTGTGAAGTTAAGCAACATCAGGCACGGCTACTCACTGGATGGGCGACCATCAATGACACACGATCTTCACCCCCCCCCCTCCCCCCCGGCTGCTGCGACTATCATACAGCGGTCGCTAATCCAGGTTCATCCAGGGACCCAACTCGTCGGCCCCTATCATACAGGCCCTGGATGGACGTATTATATTAAGTAAATAAAAAAAATAAAAGTATTCATATCCCATAGACATAGGGAGAGAGAAAGAGGGGATACTTCTTAAAGTTTAACGAAATGTATGCTGCATAATCTCTGAAGTCGAATAATGCTCTCTATCACAAAGTACAAATTTTCTAATCACTAAAGTTTTCAAAATTAATTGTATTATAAGCCAAAGGAAGATGGATTCATATCCGAAAACGTCCTATTTACATGAAAAAATCAAATACAAGTAGTATGAATATGCGAATAACCTTTATCAAAACACGCTATTTTATAGAAATATAAGACAGCCAAAACTGTGGATACTTGGATAATAAGACACATAAATTAATTTTATAAAATAAAGGAGCTCTCTGTCTAAACTTGCTTCTCACTGATGAAGGAGACAGAGAGATCCGAAATGTACATATGAGTTTTTATTTTATAAAATTTATTTATGTGGAATAGTGGTTTCTTTTCTTCCTTTGTTGTTATCGCTATTTTATAATTTTTCTAATTAACTGAAGACCATGTTACCAAATTTTAGACTTCATAGGCCCTTCCAAAAAACATAAATATTTAAAGATAATATAATATGTTCCAAGCTGTCTATATTTTAACTGTATTAAAATATTTTCCGTAATTTATATATCAATTCAACACTTTTTATTTGAAAAAGCAATATTCAAAATAACCAGTCTTATGCTAGTTGCACGCCACATATCGTGTAGAGCAAAAGTCAATTATTAAATTTTCCTAAGTTGCACTTTTATAGTTCATAAATATATTCTTGCTATGAAATAGGGTTTGTTATGAAATACAACAGTCATTTGTTAAAATGATAGAACACACAATAATAAATATTTTTTAATGATTTGGTTTATCAGCAGGTGCAGTCAAAGACTACTCATAGGGACGGACGCTTCGTCTGTACGTTTATCTGTCCGGCCGTCCAAACTTAACAGGATAACTTGAAAACAGATTTTCTTTTAATCTGTTTTCGACAATATGATCATCAAGATCTTGTATCAACTTTTCAGGCTTTTTCCAGTACTCCTTCAAGTCAATTGAACGTGCTCTAACAGTGGCCGTTAAGAATACAAATAATCAAGAAAATCTTATTGATTCGTGAAGCTTAATTGCCTAATTACGAGGGGTAGACAAAGTTTTAATTATAATCTCAAAAAAAAATAAAATTACGTAATTAATTTTTTTTTGTATGCGAATACATGTCTGCAGTCCTGGTGCACACGGAAATCCCCGCGCCACACTACCGTAGCACGCCGCTAAGGCCCGGCGCAAATTGAGAAAGTTGCCTGTACATTTGTAGAGGCGACTTAACGTCAGAGCATCTGCGTGACGTCATAAGTTGCTAGCGTGCGAGCTCGCACGCCGCAAATTGGAATCTCTACAGGCAACCGTTCTGTGGCGATCGCGCATGCTCCTCAGGAAAGTGCGCTACATATTGCGCTTGCAAGTACATTCGATTTCACGTGCGCGCGCCGATGTCAGTAACAAATGATTGTTAAGCGCGCCGATGCTTAAAAGCAATGTATTCCTTCTTGACAAATCGATTGTTGAAAATGTAGAGTGGAAAATGTAGAACGAAAGTAGAAATTTTTCTACTGCTCTCTACTTCTACTTTTCGACGTAGAGAGGAGGAAGTGACGCGTTTCGTTCGCGTCGTGCGCATGCGCACTAAGCATCTCTCTACATTTGTAGAGGCGACTTTCTCAATTTGTGCCGTGCCTTAAGGGACCAAAACAAAATGGCGCAGCCCACTGATAAAGTGAGGTATCGTGCGGTGATTCGTTTTCTTCATTTGGAGGGGAATAACGCTGAAACAATCCATGCAGAGTTAGTGGAAGTGTACGGCAACAATTCACTATCATATGAAGCAGTGGTTAGATGGTGCAGACGCTTCCAGTGAGAACAAACAAGTCTGAATGGTGAACAACTACATGGCAGACCATCATTCTATGAAAAACCTGGAATTGCAAGAGAAGTGGAGGCCCTGGTGCTTTAAGACCGGCGTATCATAATCGAGACGATAGTGGATAAAGTGAAAATCAGTCATGGATCGTTTTCAACATCTTGCACGACATTTTGTACATGACAAAGGTCCACGATAACGCCCCAGCTCATTCTGCACAGGACAGAAACACACATGCTGCTTCTTTGGGCTATCAAATTTTGCCTCACACCTCGTAATTTCCTGACATGGCTCCCAGTGACTTCTTCCTCTTTCCTGAGATGAAGAAACTATTGCGTGGCAGGCATTTCCAGGATGACGACGAGGTGATTTTCGAGGTGGAACGTTTCTGAACAGCCAAATTGCGAACTTCTACCACCAAGGTCTCCTCCAAGTCATCTATCGTTGGGAAAAATGTGTCGCCTTGATGAGTGAATATGGTCGCAGCTTGATTTTTCCAAAGTGATCATTAAAAATTTATGACCGCTCCTCGTAATTGTTTAGTTTAATTATTCTAAGAATAGTGCTGAATTTTGAAATTCTAATATTCTTGTTTCTCTTGAAGGACACGAAAAATGTAAATAATATATAATTCTAAAAAAAGATTTTTATATACATAATCTTTGTCTTTATACAGATTGTAATCAAGACTAAATAAACCGACCTTGAGCTTCGTGTTTCAAATTTAATTCCCTGGTAATGTCTTTTCTGAGTTAGCGATCGAACACCACATCCAATAAGTAATTACAATCTCTTTTATAAGCACGGAAGTTGCTATCTAAGCGAGGTATTAAATTTCGAAGTTCAGTTCTAAGTAAAGAATTCGGCTCATCTTTTATTTTGGATTATTCCATTTGTATGGCTTCTCCCTCCTCACCGGGAAAAAAACTTAACATAGTTACTGAAGAATATGTTTTTTTACATGTTTTTAAATAAATTCGGCGATGCGCTATAATTAGGGTTTATGTGAATGCTACTGCATGTCATCTATTTTCCTGGCCATCTTTATTCATATGCTCCTCTCCCCCTTTGTGATAAGCACTCTTCATCACCTAGAATGCTCCATTCAAAAAGAATCAATGGAAGCTCTGCAAATCACGAATTGTATAGAGGTGATAAATTGTAATTTTGTAGATAAACCACGAAAGAAGAAAACGTAAAAGTCGTTTGCAATAACGTAAGCGATAATTTTAACATCGATATTGTCATGCTGATAACAACAAATTTCATAGTGGTTAATTTGATTAAGCTAAATTATCTTCGGATATTAATAAAATTGTGAATAAATTATGATATATGAAACAGAACAGCTGTTCGAAGACAAAACGGAATATAAAATTAAAAGTGTTATAAGCCAAAAATAAAGATTTATGTATCAACACTTTAGAATCTTAGAAATAACGAGTGTGAAGGGCCGTATTTTATACGGAAAAATTAAAATTATTGTGAGCCATAATTTACTCGTTATATAAAAATTAGATACATAAAAGGTTTGATGCTTCATAAGGATAGTAGAATGACTATCCGTAAACAAATGTCAAAGACAAACGGAACACAAATTAGTCTTTTAATAATCGGCATCGCAAACAATATCGTTGCAAATTGCTTCACGCCTGCATAATAGCCATATTGATTTTTATAAAGCAATATTCCAAGAAAACTGACCAGGCACCTCACCTCCAAGCCCTTCCCCATATCGCTATGTTGATAAAAATAGTTTAGGGGTGAAATGGTACACTTTATGATGAAAGGAAAAAAAGGAAAACTTTTTTTTTGTCGCAGGAGGGAGGGTTGCGGTGTTTTTTTTTTAAAACCTTTATAATTCAAAATTAGCTCATCAGAGGCAAAGGCTTTATTAATAAAAATTATTCGACCCTAACAAGGAGACTCCAAGTACTCTGACTCACCGATTTTAATGAAAAAACAATTGTACGAGTAGTTTTCTTTCAATTAAGCTCTCATGCAAAGCCGTTCAATGCACTTCTCAAAATTTGCAGAGAATAAAATTCATAAAGTTTATGACCAATACATACGCAGCAGACACACCCACAATATTGCTCGTTGCTTTAGCAGCTTGGAATGGCCCAGAGCTTATCTTTGGATTGTGGCGAGAACAACCAGGTCTCAAATCCTGTGGAAGATTTTTTTTTTTTTTTTGCTTCCGAAATTTTCTTTTATATGTACAGGAGTTATACGAGGAGATATCAGAACGTAACGCCATTTCTTTTTTTCAAAGAAAAGAAAAATTGCTATTCAATGGGGAATAATGTTTAGGATACAAAGAAAAGGAAAATTAAAAAATCCGGAAAATTAAAAAAATAAGATAATTCACTTACATTGTAATTTCTGAAAGAAATTTAATTTGCGATTTATAATCAATAATTTCTTCAGCGATTCCTTACAGAAGTCATTTTTGGAAACGCAAATAGGTAAACAATTAGTCCAGCTAAAGTATGCGTCTTTATCAACTTTATTACATAGGCACCCTGATGATTTAGACATTTATCTCAACGCTGCACCAGTTTCAGAATGCCTCACTCATAGAACTCCATCAGCTGTGAATACACGGTAGATTTGAGTCCCTCGTCAGTCTCAAACCTCTGACCACCCAGAAATCTCTTCATGAGACCAAAGAAGTGGTAGTCCGAGAAACTTACAACCGAAACGGACCAATTTTACTTTGACGACGTTGACCATATGCGAACATCGTTTCCTCTTTCTGGTCGCTTATCCCGAATAGCACACAGCACTTTAGTTAACCTTTCACAATAAGTAGCGTTTGACCCACGATGCAGTAACTCTGCGTTTGACCCACGATGTAGGATACCTTGCATATTTCAAAAAAACTGTAAGCATAATCTTCGGAGCTGAAAGAGAAACTTTGAATTTTTTGCAAACCAGAGAATTGGATGCTTCCACACTGTCTATACCAGTCCTTGTTCTGTTCACGCAGCCATGTCTTCACTGTGCCAATCACCTCTTCGTCATCCTCAAAATGTCTTCCACGAATGGCATTCTTCAATGGCCCAAACAAGTGAAAGTCTAAGTCAGGGCTGTAGGGTGGATGAGGGCGAGCGTTATCGTGTTGAAGCAAATAATCAGCTGGGTTGTTATGGCGTCCAAGTCGCTGGAAACGCTTCTTGAATTTGGTTAATGTGTTCACATATGCCTCAGAATTAATGGTGCTGCCTCTCGGCATCACATCAATAGGTGATCATGTATTACTAGCAGAAGCAGTTGCTTTGAATTTTTTCTTCTGTGGAGAGTGCGGATGACACCATTCCATCGATTGTCGTTTTGTTTCGGGCCCAAAATGGTGCACCCAGGTTTCATCACCTGTCACAATCCGGGACAAGAAGGCTTCCCCCTCAGCTTCCAAACATTGCAGCAACACAGAAAAAAGGTTTTTCTCAGAGCTTTGTGTTCCTCCGTAAGATAGCGCGGAACCCATCGTGAACACGTTTTTGTGTAATCAAGAGCACGGATGATTTCACCCAAACTTCCTTTGCTGATTGACAGCTCCAGCGCCAACTGCCGAGTCGTTCTGCGTCGGTCCTGACGAATGAGCGCATCAGCACGCTGCATCTTGTCAGGTGTGGCAGCCGTGGATGGCCGCCCCGACCGCTGAATCGCTTTCTGATGGCCTCACCCTTTGTGCCCAGCGACTGCTGACGCTCCATAAACTGTACATAAACGTTTGTGAATGTTTCCAACCGTTTTTTGCTCAGCAGTGAGAAATTCAATGACGACACACTGCTTGTAACGTACATCACTTGCAGACGCCATGTTGTTCCATTGCTGCACGTACCTTATCTGTCGGAAGAAACGGTAACTTTGCGCGCGCGCTCCGAAAACTGCAAAGAATGCATATCTCAAGTTCCGCATTCGTACCATTGTTGGGGACGGAGAAAAAAATTATGGGGCATTACTTTCTGGGCTACCCTCGTACATATAATAATCCAAATACATTGTGGATTATTAATAATTATTCAAATAATATTTAGTTTTAATAAGAAAACAATGTGGGTCTTGTAATAAAAAATTAGTTTCAAAATAGTACATTGAGTTACAAAATAGGTAATGTTACCTTTCTGATGTTTACCTATTCATCATCATTGCTCAGTTCTTCATCACTCACGTTGCCCTTAGCATCATCTTCTTGTATCAGTTCATTATAAAAGCACAAGCAGTCTGGGGGAACATATTTGTCTGGCCAGAGAGTGAGCTGCGTTCGGCACGAGAATGGGACAGCTCCGGGAACTGTATCGTTCTTCACACGAAACGTAGCCTGTTACGGGACATCCCCAACCAATATTCCTTTAAAATCTTATGGAATATTGGTTTGAGATGTCCCGTTCCTGTACACAATGAAAGATAATATTTTTCTTCATATATTTCAATGTAAAACACAAAACCGACAAAAAGTGGTCTTTTCTTTGTTTGTCTTTCTTGCACCGAGGTCTTCAACTGGAGTATCGTATTCAACCTATCGGATAAATATGTTTCGATTTCGTTTTTAAGCTGCGATTTCGCCAAGGGAATGCCAGGAATAAGTAATGCTCCGTTTCCTGTCCGTTTCTGATTGGTTGAATGAGTTTTTCATTTACGCATGCGCCTGTTTCCTTTTTCTTTCGTACGCTATTAATGAACAACTATAAATAAACATTAAAAAAACGAAATTATTCAAACTAATTTTACTGTTTACAGTTTTTCTTAGTATCACAGCTTTTAGGATGTAATTATCTTAAGGAAAATTACAGAAGAAATAAAAATCGTGAATTCCAGGGGATTCAAATCCAGGTCGCTCTAGCCAATTCCAGAGACCTAGCGCTGGACCATTTCAAGCTGCTAAAGGAACCTGCAATATTGTGAGTATTTCTACTGCGTGATAATAAACTTTATGAATTTTTTTCTCTGCAAATTTTGAAAAGTTCATCCAATGGCTTTGTATGAGAACTTAATTGGAAGAATACTATTTTAACAATTTTTTTCATCAAAATTGGTGAGTCAGAATACTAGGAGTCCCATTGTAAAAAAAAAATGTCGAATCGCTTGGCTTTGGCTCGCTGATATGAAGGTTTCAGGCATTTCTTCATCTTTAGAAAAAAATTAATATGTCTAATACGGCTTAACCAATATTCATGAAAAATACGTCAATGCATAGTTTAAGGAACTCTTTAAGTATGGGTTAATTTTTTAATGTTGGGGGGGTGTTTTATTTACTCCAAAATGGCTCATCAAAATCAAACAAGTCATTAACAAAAAAATTCTCTTAATTTCAGGAATCCATACGTACATGTCGAATTTATTGAGTTCGCTAGAATGAAAACTACAGCCATTTCTTCTGTTTTTAAAAAAATAATATATCTCCAAAAAGGCTCAGCTAATTGTCATAAAATACGCCAATGCACAGATTAAGGTACCCTCTAAGTATGTATAATTTTCATTTCGTTCTACTATTAGCGTTTGGGAAGAGTTAGCTGCACAAAATTGACACATATGTACATATATACAGGCGTACAGACGGAAGTCGTTGTTTTTTACTTCAAAATTTCAACATTTCTTTTCGAATAACGAGTTTTAAGTCGATATCAGAAAAAAAATGTGTTGAGCAAAGGGCCTTAGAAATTGGAATTTAGAAATACTAGATAAACTATTTGAAGTAGGCTTTGATCGTTTCAGCACTATAACTGGTAAATTTGAAAATAGCTATGATAGAAACTGGTAAAATTGCATGGCCCCGATGGAATATTTTTAAAATTCATACATACATACATACATATGAAAGTAATTTTTTGCAACGACACTCATATGAAGAAACTTTTTTTTGAAAAATATTCTCATGACCCCTTATTAGAAATAGATATATAAACGAAAAATTACAAATAGGTTCATTTTGATGTAAAAGAACGAGCAGCTTTTTTTAAACATGTGTCCATTAGATTATCGATCTAAACGCTATTCATGCTCTTGCAGTAAATTTCTCTGTGAAGAAAATTAAAAAAAATTTTTGAAGCTATTTTACTACGAAATTTTTTCACGTTTTCGATAGAGACGAAACGAGTTTGTTCATTTTTCAACGGTCGATGACTGGCAACATAAAAAGCTATAGAGCAAGGCCTTGGTGCAAAGAATTCACAGCAGTTGGCATTGAAAACTCTGGCAAACTTTTCTAAAGTGGAGTTGAGAATTACAATGATGATGTTTTTTTTTTTCCTCTCTTTTTTTTCCTGCAGGAAATTGGTTTCGATAGGAACATGTGGCGAAAAGGTGGGGAAACGATGAAAAATTGGCAAAGTCGGCAAACGCATGATGGACGTCTGAAGCATCCATCATTAACAGTGACTTTTCTTAGGCGATGATAAAAGAATGGTGGCACCTCATGAATTGAACATCGTCGGCTCGGGTGAATGAAACTGGACACGTCGAGTGATTTCTTCCTCGATGGGGACAAGTCGCTAACGGAAAACACTCAGCGAGCGTAAATCGCATGCGTTGGCACTTTTACGAAGGAGGACGAGGAGGGGTGAATGAGGGCGCTAAAGGGGGAGTTCCAGAAGAGAAGCCATAAAGGGTTGACTTGCAACTCGATCTATTGGAGGCGGTTGACAGAATATTTAACATTTCAGTCAGCTACTGTGGCGCTCGAGACGACATGGGACCATCGCTCATCGGCTCGGCCAACACCGACTCGGTTGGTTCACTTTTTCGCAAGTGACAGCGCCAAATGTTCGTTCTTCGGACGCTCAGAGAGATAAGCGGCCGCAAACGAGACGCGCGAAAATCTCCGTGCTTTACACCAGACCCTTCCACAAGAGCTTTCTCTTAGTCATTTCCTTTTCATGAATATATATATATCGAATGCTTTAAATCCTATTAATTCCAATGGGGGGGGGGGGGTTCTCAGAGGACTTTACAGGGCGATTTTATGTGATGATGCCTTAACCATAGCAAATATTTTAATCCTGATTTTTCTGTGTGTCTCGCATCGGTTCAAGATAAATATTATGTAATTAGGCTTGTAAAATATTCTTTAAAAAAATGTAAATAATGAAAAACGTACTTGGGGATCCACTAGAGCCCCGCTTGGTATACTACATTACAAATACAGCACATTGTAATCCTTGTTCTTTACTGATTTCGAAGGTTGTAAATTTTGAAAAATGGCCTGCCGACAAAAGTGAGAAGATTGCATTATTCAGATGCTGCATGAGTATGATATAAGTGACCTAGAAGATGTCTTGAACGAATCTGATGACGAATTTATTTCAGAAGGAGATGCGTCAGAATCGGAAGACAATCCTGAAATTGCAAGCGCACCATCTGATGTGGATTCCAATGAAGGATGATGAGTTCATTGGAAAATCAAGAAGGGTGTGGAGAAGTTCCGTGCCCCGGTTACTCGCCGTTGCCGGTGTAACGTTGTCAGAAGAACCTCCAGGCCGACCACAAAATACGAAATTTTCAACACGTTTCTTGATGACGAAATTGTAGATCCAATGTGCACCTTTATCAATGCTGAAACGTCACGCGTTTACAAGAAGATATTATCGGCAAAAAGAGTTGAAACTTGGTTGCCGATTTGCGGAGGGACGATTTTTATACGAAAATCTTAAATCTTAGACCAAACATTTAGTTTACAAATTGTTGTCGCCAGCTTAAAGCATACGATATAGGAGACGGCACTGAAAAGTTTCTTGACTATTGTAGTATTCTGAGCAACAACGTTTATTGGAACTCTTTAATAAAAGAGATATAAAACATAAGGAAAGTGTAGTTTGAAAAAAACCTTCTTTCCTCTTAATATCCTGTTTTGGCTAACTATTGTAGAAATAAACAAACAAAAAATATTTTGCTAACTGTCGTACTAGAACATCATAACACTTCAGAAACCCTCCGAAGACCCCAGTTTGGTAAATTACGTTGACGAACTAGACTTGGTTTATTAAGGGTTAATTATAGACCCATTTCTTAGTTTCCGCCAGCTTACAAGCTTATTGAAAAGGTCATGGTTGGTCCCCTCATTTCCTCCTCATGGAAGGTCATTACTGTTAATTAGGGAGACGAATATCATCAATATTAATTAAACCTTTTGTTATCCATCCACCTTGACGCCCTAAAGGCATTTGACCGGAATCTTGACTTCGCTATTGTTAGTATAAATATGCTAAGGTGTTTGATAATATACGTAAACTTCAAATCATCGAAGAGGCGAAAAGTTTTGCAGAAAAGATATTGACTTTAATGAGAGACCTCTATGAGGATAGGATTAATAAAATATACTAACAAGGAAAATGTTTTCAACAGAAAACGGATAGAAGAGTTATGCAGGGCTCCTTTATTAGCGTGCCCTTGTTTGCAGCTTCTACAAGCCCTATTTTTTCTCTTCCAAGCTTTTGTGGATGATATATATCTGCTTGACGCAAACCTACGAGCATAAGCAGAGCACAAATCTAAACTTGAAATTGAGAGCAATAACACAGGCCGACAAAAATTAACTTTTTAAAAATTTTTTAACATTAAGAGATGATTCTTATGCTTTTTGTGCCGAATCCGTATCTGACCTCAGTTTTTTTCTAACACCCACAGATTTCTTATTTTTCAATAAAACATTTTAAATTATTCAATGTTTAGGACTGATAAATTTTCTTATGGCCCAAAAATATGGATATTTTAACATTGCAGCCGGTTCTCTTCATAACCATTAATTTAACATTGCAGTCTCTATGTCCATAACTGGTCAACGTGACGTGATAGAAGAAATCTAAAAACAAAGTCGGATTCAACACACAAAAACCGCAAGAAAAAGGCAAATTCATCAAAAAGTTTTTTCATCGTTAGCCTGTGTATTTTAATACTAAAGGATTGGTTTAAAATAGAGAGACGGTTATAAACGAAAGTAAAATGATGAAACTCATATGTGAAGGAGAGAGAGAGAGAGAGAGAGAGAGAGAGAGAGAGAGAGAAACTGCCAGATATTAATTTTGATTCGAGACTAAATTTTCAAACTCATATTGAGATTAAACAGTTGAATCGTCTGTGCTTTTAATTAAGCAAACCCCGTCAAATTTTAACCAAAATAGAATTCGTAATTATTTTAAAAATGAAAATCATTCTAAAGCTAAACTAAGCCTCGCCTATATCTGGCCTTACCTCTAAGATTGTGATGCATCGAATGAAACCTTACATTTAACAAAATAGTTCGAACAACCTTATCCTTAAACAGACATGGCTCGATTACAATCGCTTGTAATAGTTTTAAATTACTAAGGTTTAACTCTTATTATTTTACTTGACAACCTATTTTCATCCTTTACCAGAAAGACATCTCCGTATAATACAACAGATAATATGGGATCAATTTTCTTTTGATATTGTAATGTACTGTACTTCAGATTTATGTTCCAAATACGATTTGCACATTTATTTTAGACGAGATTGATACAAGATTCACATTAGAATAATCACTTCAGCAGGGAAATACCCTCTAATGGATAACATGTTCCATATGCTCGCCGTCTTGTCGTACAACTGCTTGAAGTCGCGCCTGTATATTGCTGATGCCTCTCCAACATTTATCTTCAGAAATCCCGCAGCATACCATTGCAGACACAGCGGTTCATGCAGGATGGAGCACGCTCAGACACTGCCAACGTTGTGCTTGATTTCCTACACGATTTGGCACTTGTGTAATGTCGGGTAGATTTCCAGAACCTCATGAAGGTGGCTGCCCCACAGCCCGGATATTAACACACATGACTTTCTCCTTTAGGGTTATCCTCAAAGAAAAGGTGTACCACAGGAAACCCCACAGACACAAGAATCCTTGTGGAGTTATGTAGTGCGATTTCTGAAGATTTGTGTTGGCGCGACTTCAAGCAGTTGTACGGCGGACATATGGAACATGTTGTTCATAAGAGGGATATTTTCATGTTGTAGTGATTGCTTTGGTATGAATTCTATATCAATCTTGTCCAAAATAAATGTGTAATTCATAAAACAATTCGGGTAACATTTCGTGCGCCATCCCGTACGATTTTACTACGAGATATTACATTATGACATAGCAATCCCAAGAAGATTTGGACTCGATATTTTCTTCCACTGTTACTCGATTGAAAAAATAATTATTATAAGGACACTTAATGAAAAAAAATTTCTTCCAATGAACAATCTTCAGTTTTCTCTTTAAATAAAACAATTAAATTTTTTGAATAAAACTAGAAGCTCAGAACTCAATCATTCTTTAAAATTATAAAATATTAATGAGTCCATTATATCTATTATCATTTAGTTTTTGAATTAGCCGGAGGCTCATATTATGCACAAACATTTGGTAAATTGCGCCTATAACAAAGCCAAAGGCCGATATTTCTTTTACTGTTTTTACATGGATAAAATTCGCTCCATTTTTCGATTGCAAAACTCAAAAGGCCTTATTTAACTTTGTAAAATACAGGGTTAAGAAGTCGGAAAAAAAACGGGGGTTGGAGTCTTTACGCCCCTAAGGTTGTGTATCTTAGCTAGATGTTGAAGTCTGATGTTGGCTATGTGTTTATGTCTCCTTAATCTGTTTGCGTGAATAGTTTGCAACTGGATATGATGCAAGGTCGGTTTATTTCAAAAGTTTTGTGTTCTGTCACTGCCATAGAAATTTGAAACTGCGTAGCAATCTTGTCAAAATGTGTAGTAGTATATTAAATATAGCAACAGCAAAATGATGGCAACACAAACTATGTGCACCATCTTCTGGTGAAAATTTGCTACACAAAATTCGAAATGTATCGCATGTAGCGCAGTTTGAATCGCAAATTCTGGTGATGCAATACCGCTTAATTCGAGCCCTGTGATGTCCTAGATGGTTAACTCTGATATACGAGTACTTTCTTTTAGCTTTTCGTGTTAGTAATCTGATATGTATTGTATGGCATTCATCGTCCCTTCACTTAAGTAAAAAGTTCGACATTTTTCTATCGACATGTAGCTGGTTGTAGTCAGAAGAATGTATACTATGATGTTCCTTTCCGAGCCTTGATTGAAACTTAATGCATGTTGTAGAAACTTTTTTTAAAGGTGTGTATTTTTATCCGCCACGCAGTTTGTTTTATGTGCCATTTAGAGGACTGAGTTTATTTGCGAACTCAATAAGACTTCCCGTTTCTTCTGAAGGAGGAAGGGTGAGCCTTTCGATTGCAGACTGTGAGAGGATATTCTGTATTTTGTAGACAGTTTTCATGTTTTCCTTTCAACTCCCTCAAGTTCTGTTTGTTTCTACTGTATGACTCTAATAGCGTAATATGGCATTGAGATGGCTGACGTGTTGATGGCCTTGATTAAACTTTTGTAATTTATGTGTGTTTTAAAAATTGTCCATTCCAAACCGCATGTGTATATTCTTTTGAAAAAGTATATAATAAAAATTTTTGTGTGGAGGCGTAAATTTTCATGCCCTTCATGTAGAGCAATCGTGAAAGTGTAAATGTGTTCTTTTATTATGTTTAATCGTGTAGCCATAATTTTAACTCTCATTCTCTTTGGAAGCGCAGTTGTGGCAAGACAGACCAGATAGTGAGTCACCATGAAAAATAACTAGCTTTATATGTATTTGTCCATCATGATAAGTAGGTGTTGAGTACGAAGAATAATGAAATTGTAATATAGATTAGTATCTTCTCATGTATAAGTATTGTTGTTGATATTATTATTATTATTATTATTATTATTATTATTATTATTATTAAACTGCTGCTGTCCATGCTGTAAATGCAGAATTAAAGAAAATGAAAAGTTTCTAAGAACTTAAGTTGAAAATTAAGTTGAAAACTCTTGACATAAATTTACTGAAACATCGATCTTAAAATCTGTAACAACGGCTTCAGAATTGAACCTCCAGAGAAAAGTTGAAAGTTTGCTGTTCAGCACATAATGGGTTCACTTATAAAAATCGGTGAATTTGATTCGATAATTGCGTAGTCGTTCGTGGTTGTCGACGCAACTGTTCTCCACTCTATTTTATTTAATCTGATTAGCCGTTTCACCTGCAGCTTTCCTCCAATCAATCTAATAAGTAATGGAAGCGAAAGGAGTCGTTCGATGACCGTTTCGTGAGCGTAAACAAGCAATCAGCGGAGTCATGAATCACCTAATCTCTCTTGTCAGAGTATTTTCTGTTATTACTATGGCAAATGTTTCAACGAAGAGGAAGATTGTTTTTCAGTAGCCGCAAAAAGTCTTTCTATCCTATTCCCACCCTCCCACCTATTCCCATTGCTGCGCATTAAGTGTCAGCTGCCAATATTTCTGCACCTCGGCTAGAGGCTACAAGGCTTTATCGCCTCTTTCCATTAGGGCACCGATGACTGACAGTCGACATCCGTGAATGTGGGATAAATAATAAGTTCAAGGGAGTCCCAAAAAAAGTTACCGTCGGGTTTGTCGAACTGGTCCTTATTCCGCCGTTTAGATATATTTATTTATATATACGGGAAGTTGTTTACTTGAAACGCCGTGGAAATGCTCTTGCATGTTCTCGACAAGGTATATAAATCTTTCGTGGGTCGCTTTTTTTTTCATCTTATCATGTTTTTCTTTTGGCAAACATTAATAATTTAATTTCAAGCGATTTAGATAGCAAAAATAACAGTTCGTGCACTTTCTCGAGGCATTTTTTTCTTACAAGAAATATTGGAAATAAAATTTTATAGAAGAGATTTTGCATTCATCAATTAAAGTATACTTCGTGATTTATAATCTATGATTTACAGATGTAAATTCCTGAGACTTAAATTGAAAACAAATCATTTATGGAAGTATGTAATCCTTTACGTTACAAAAATACACTAGTTGCAATATTTGTTAATTTAAGGGCCCGGTCAGATATACTGTAGTTATAAGCCACATAAGTTTTAACATAGAGCCAATTCAGAGTCACAAGTCATTGGACATAGCTGTATTTCGGAAATGGCGTGTAAAATGAACGATGTGACCAAGCTAGCAAGATATACAAGGTCTGGACACATTAATATGACCACCTGCTAGTATCCAGAATATTCACCTTTGGCGGCAAGCACAGCAGCTAGTCGACGTGGCAGAGAGTCAATAAGTCCTCGGAAGGTGGTTGCAGGTATCTGGGATCATTCGGCGATCAGTGCATCCCGTAATTCTATCACCGTGCGTGGTGGAGGGTCCAGCTTGCGGACATAGCGATCGAGATGGTCCCACAAATGAGGTCCGGGGAGTTTGGTGGCCATGGGAGTAGCTTGAATTCATCCTCATGCTCCTCGAACCAGTCGTGGACAATTTTGGCAGTATGGCAGGGAGCATTGTCCTGTTGAAAGGTGCCATAAGGAAATGAAGGGGTGTACCTGGTCTGCGACGATCGTCAGGTAACGAACAGCATTCAGTGTACCCTCCAGCGGTGTCAGTGGACTCAGACCATACAAAGAAAACATCCCCCAAACAGTCACACCTACCCCACCAGCCTGTCGTCTGCCAACGATGTTGTCGGGATGCCTGTTCTCAGATGCTTCCCGGCGATTTCTCCATCATCCATCCACTCTGTTCACCTGAAACCGCGACTCGTCAGGAAAGCAACCCTTTGCCACTCGGCCGAGGTTCAATGGCGATAGTCCATTGCGAATTGGATGCATTTTCGGCGATGCACAGGCGTCAACGTGGGTGCTGTTACCATACGCCTCCTCCGGAGCCCCAACCTCAAGAGAGATCGTTGCACTGTCTTGGTGTTGACACGCCTAGTGGCCCCACTATTCATTTGCTGTGTCAGTTGCTCAACAGTGGCACGCCCATTGGTCTTGGCCAGGCGTCGTCACCGACGCTCGCCTCTAGGATCGATGGCCCGTGGGGCCACACATTTACTTCTTCGGTTGCTCGAAACTGTCTGGTTCGTCCAGTCGCGATACACCTTCACAACGGCAGTCCTAGAGCAGTTCACAAAGGTGGTCGTTTCTGAAATGCTGCCCCCCTTGGCCCGATAGCCAATGATCATCCCCTTTTGGAGGTCCGACAGGTCACTTGCTCTGCCCATGACGGCGACAATTGCTGTGTTAATGGATGCTACTACACGTCTGTTGTTGTCAGCTTTTAATGATATGCAATGATTTTTCATCTGCATACCATGGGACGTTCCAACATGTTCAAGGAGAGGTGGTCATATTTATGTGTCCCGATCCTGTAGAATAGGTCCACTATCTTTTGGGGCAGTTTTAGAATTTGGTCGCCATTTTGAAATTCACCATTTTGGGTCAAGGTTCATTTACTTAAATGGGAACAGCATCTTGTGGCGTATCATATAACACCAGCTTTTTTTCTCAGAAGTTTATTGCTGCAATCGGATTTCAGTTATCTGTTATGGTTCACGAGCTATTAACAAAAACATTGATACTTTCCAAAGGGACATCAGGATTAGCTCAATTCTCTCCTCCTTCATTAGCGCCTTCTCCAATTACCTGCAACATGCAATGATGTAGTATCAATGCTTTTGTTAATAACTTGTAAACCACAGCAGATAACTAAAATCCAGTTTCAGGAATGAACTCCTGGAAAAAATGGTGTTATTTGATATGTCACAAAACCCTCTTCCCATTTAAGAAAATGAGCCTTGACCCTAAATGGCGGATTTCAAGATGGCAGCCAAATTTTAAAACTGTCCCAACAGATAGAGTCATATCCAGTTTCCTGCTAGCATGATCATATCATTCATTTTACCACCATTTCCGAAATACAGCTCTGTCCTAAGACCTTTGATTCACTCTGTATTAAATTTGATTTTAATTTGTTTTCATGCAAAAAGATTTGATTCAAAGACCAAGCGTGTAGTTAGCACACATTTAAGAAGGTGTTGGCTGAGCCTAATCACAGAATTTGATCAGCATGAGGGAAAAAGGGACTCGTTGTAGGTACTCGTTTAGCTGGAGCTACGATTGAAAAAACGAAGAAGTGATAAGTTCCTTCAAAGATGCGATACTCAGAGTATTCAGCCGATGAATAATTGATCCACAGTCTTTGTTCAGAAATAGTAGTGTGGCTGAAAGACTTGTACGGAGAACCAGGACATCCACTGTGCAACAGTAGTGAAATTATTTTAACCAAGGCGGAACAACCCATCTGGCAAAGAAATTTTAAATCCAAAAAAATTCCCAATACTAAACATTTTGATTTCTGCAAAGAACAGGAAAGTTCATCTACAGTGAGGCCTGGAACATTGTGAAGACGGGAAAAAAGGTATGTGCTCTGACGAATCACGATACACATTGTTTTCTACCGATGGTATGCAGAGACGTTGGCGGGGACCTATGATAATGGAAACAATGGATGCCTTATCAAAACAATCAATATCTTGGTATTGTAATGGTATGAAATTTCTTCTGTGGTCTCTTGATATCCATGGAAGATCGGGTGCGTTTTACAGACTTCCTGAACATTGTTGCCGAACAAGTCCATCCAGCAATGCTACATTTTTATTCTGCGTGTGACGGCACTGCTCATCGCGTACAGTTGGTTATGCAGTGAATTACCGAGCACCAAGATGAATTCCGTTTTTCTAGCCTTGTCACCCTAGATCGCAATCCCATAGAAAAGGTTTGGAATGTGTTGGAAGGACAATCCGACAGCAAGGTACTCTTCCAAAAAATCTGCGAGAACAAGAAATTATCTGGTGAACGCCTGGTGTTTCAATGACCCACAAGTTCTTCAGCACCATATTAACTCTATGCCAATTCGCATACTTAATATAATTAGGGCCAAAGGGGATCAAATTATAATTGATTGGCTAGTGTTTGTATACATCAAATTCTTATTATTGGCTTAACATTGCGAACGTCAAATTACATTGTTTCTACAAATTGTAACCAAATATCTTGGAGGATATCAGGGATATGGCCCGTGGCTAAATCTAACAATGACACATTGTACAGCATCCAAGATTTTTCTAAAATGAGCCTTATGCATGCTTGATAATATTTATCTTGAATATTGTGTTTATAAGTTTGCATGCCAAATAGTATTCGCTCTTATGAGTGAAAGAAGCGTTGGTTGGATGGAATAAATGGCATTAGAGAAATCACATCATCCAACTTCTTTTGATCATGGGGAATAGATTTATGTAATCATGGGCATCTGAAATAAATCAGGGTCCTTGATAAATCCTTTTGTCTTAACAAAATAGAGTGGGCTGGTTGGTTGGTTTATTAGAATTTTTAGTTGGCGTCGACTACTAAGTTCATTTTGCGCCTTTTACACAAATTATATCTTTACACAGCCCGGGACAAACACAAACATCCATGCCCACGGTGGGATCCGAACCCACGACCAGGTGGATTCGAGAACTAGAAAGCCTACGACCTAGCCCTCTCGGACACCTGGCTGGCCTCTTATATAAGAGATATGGACATTTGTATGATATATAGAGACTGATTCAAAAAGAATGATGACAAAATTAATATCGGTTTATTCAGGTCCAACCAAAACTGATACCTTTTTCGATGTTTTTAAAAATTTTCGATGTGGACCCTATTGGTAATACGACAAAAGTCAAGAAGTTTAATTCAGCTCCTATTAGATGCGTTTCAGTATAACCTAGAATAATGAATCCATTGCTTTGGTGATGCATTGTTTCAAGCCATTCAATTGTTGTGGCAGACACTTGTTCTTGATCTAGTCCCCCAAAAAGAAGTCAAAAGTTGTCAAATGGGGCGATCTCACTGATATGCTGGGACACGTTTAGACCAGAACTAGACGGTAGTCTTGACATCTTTCGTGCGAACATTTGTAATTTTCAGGCAAAACTCAAACATCTGACAGCTATAGCCTCGGTAAAAAAAAGCTGGATCTCAAACATCTGGAACCATTCATTGCTCTCCGAAAGTGTGAGGCTGCCGCTTTCTTTCTGCGTCTGATCGTTAAGATTAATGTAAAATTGTATCCGAGTGATATATGACAAGAGAAAGCGAACAGAACTGTGACTCAATAAAGGGTAACCACCGAACCAAATGTCCAAACTCGACTTGCAACCATATAAGGTTCTGATCTCTGTATGATGATGGACTCTGATTCATTATGAGTTTTTGTCATGTGATCAAACACTCACAAAAAATGGTATCGTCGTTAGCTGAACGAATCTCGCCAGAAATTAAGCAACAAACTACAGTCGCTCGTCAATCGCTTCGGTCCCATACTCATCTGTGATAAAACATGACAACCTTATGTATTTATAAAATGTAATTGAATCGTTGAATTTGCATGTTAATAAAAACAAACATTGAGCAAAAACTGTGTAATGGAACAACCAAAAAGATGAAACCTCTAATCTACAAGGAGAACTGAAATACCGGATACGTATTTCGGCTACCAGGTAGCCATTTTCAGCGGTGAGAGCCAAAAG
The DNA here is from genome assembly GCA_023313115.1 of Rhysida immarginata. NCBI lineage: Eukaryota > Metazoa > Arthropoda > Chilopoda > Scolopendromorpha > Scolopendridae > Rhysida > Rhysida immarginata. The sequence goes on from JAHWFO010117521.1 coordinate 1,935,022, forward strand.
TAAAAGTGAAATTAAAGCCTTAAGGAAGACATTAGTTATTACAGTCCGGATATAAGAGCCATGTCCTCTGCGGCTCCTAGAGGCGGACTCTACTATATTTTCTTTTAACCTTTATGTTTTAGTTTATTTCCCTTCTCCCTATCGGCAAGATGTTTACTTTTGTTTCATTGGCCCATTGTTTTAACCTTTGTCCATGAACCGTTAATAACCTTTCCGCTTAACCTTTGGCAATTTGACCCCGCCATTGTTTGTATATTCTCTAGCCTTAAGTCTATAATTTCTAATCACTGGCTTGACTTTCGTTAAAAAGAAACATGAAACATCACGCGAATAAAATTGCTGTTTAAAGAATGATATACACAGTATACTGATTTGTAAATCGTGTTTATTGTTCAGAAATAGCTAAAAATAACCATGTAGCACGTTGCTTTCAGTGCATTTTCAAAAAGGCCGCATTAATTTCTAATCTCACCATCTGCGAGATTTGGTCGGTTGTTAGTTTCCTTACCACCAAATTGTAACAGAAATTCAACAAACGGCGCAAAATGTTAACACGGAAGTGTCTGCTTACTGAACGATAACGCGAAACCGCATGCATGTTTCGCAGGAGTTGCCGCGTATCTTAAAATAAGATGCAAATTGCCATATTTACCACATCACCTATCTTGACCCAAGCAATTATCATTTGCTTCGGAAGTTGAAGTAATATATTGCGGGCAAGACGATGAGATAAGAATGTGGCTTAATAAAACTGGCGGCAGGTTTCTACCACTGAAGCATCAAGAAACTTCTCCCAGTCTCAAGAAATATATAAAGAACCATGGTGACTACGTTGCAAAATAAATAAATGTACATTCTGAAGTTATTCTAAGTAATCAATATAAACGGAGGCAAGCTCCGTAAAGGTAATTTCCGTTGTGTTCTTACTTGTTTTCTTTCCTGCTGTTCATGCTAACGGGTTTCGGTTCGAAACCATGTGAAAGCACGTTTTTGCATTTTTTTAAAATACAAATTTTATTTTGGGGAGAGGGGTAAATATATCTTTTATACTTTATAATTTTAGCGAATTTGTAACAAATCATTAAATGTAGATTACACGGATATATTGACTTTCTCCCTAGATGTCATTAAAATACCGTCTTTATATCATGACACATAAATGGATTATATTATTATTGAATTTAAAGGAATAAAACAGCCCAGGAAAAAATTGCATATAATGATATAGTGATACCAGAGATGCATCACCACAGCAGAAATTAAAAAAATACGGTGAAAGATCTTTCACAGTCTTTTACAGAGGTGATAGGGGTGTGACAGATACAAAACTATCTCATATCCATAGGTATATGTCAGCTAAGGTCAATTTTTGTCATTTTTGACGGCAGTTATTTTCAAAATTCAGCAGGTTGATATGGTATCGATTTGGAGGAGAAAGTTTACGAAGAAAACCCCTCATTTCTCCATGAATGATCATGTTCTATTTGGTAACCCTGGTTGTGGACTATTGCCCTGCATCGTATCTTCCACCGTAGAAGAGATATCTGCAGAACTGCGAGGCTGATGTTGTTCCATTCCTGTCTGCAGGCTTTCCAGAGAATCTCAATGCATCTTGGACGGCGTTAATAATCCAAATCCACAGACATCCATCGGGGATGCATCTGGTGACTTGAAAGGGACATCATGAAAGAGTATAACGTGAATTCCAGTTTCATCCTCAAAATCTAACATAAATTGAAGAGTTAGACGTATGGCTGGAGGTTTGCCCTCTCCATACAATGCGGGTATTGGACTGAGAATATGCTGATGATAGAAGAGGGAGTTAACCTTAGCCTTCCTGTCCACTCTTCTGATTGTGAGCTTGCCGTTGTACGAGTATCCCGCAATCACCATATATCCTTTAGTGAAAAACCTTTGTTACATTCCTTGGATTATTTTTGATATGACTTCTCTCCAAGTGGACGGTAGAAAATAGCGCGGGGTTTTTAGTTGTTGTTGTTGAGGTAGATGTAGGCTTCATCCAAAGTGACAACGTACTTCCGTCGAACTTCTGCTGGGAGGTAACCCTCATAGAGCCTCCAACAGTTCCTTTTCCTTTCTGCGAAGACGATTCTCGTGACGTTTTTCCAGTTGCAAATCTTTTATCTATTATTTTATTTACGGTAGCCTGTGAAGTTCCTACAATGTATACGATCCCTCTTTGGATTGCTGGATTTCACACAAGACAAGCTGCTTGACTTTCGAATGACCTGTGGTGTTCGACTTGTGGGAACACGAAGATTTTGCTGTTTCTGTCCAGTTGGAATTAATTATTCCCGGGATTTTCCTTTTCCACTCTTCATAGTTGGTCCAATTTTCGGAGACATTTGTTCATGAGATTTATTGCTCTCGAAAAACACACAGAAATGCGGATGTAAGAGCATGATTTCACGTGCTTTCCTTCACGTACACGTGATCTGCAGCATTCACACAATAAATCGTTACCAAAGATTGTAATAAACCTTCTTTATAAAAGTGTCAAAAACAATTTGTACCATTAAAAAATTTACAGTGCCCAGGACGATGATTAAATTTGTACCTCGCGCAAATGATTAAAACCAGCTCAACCAATCAGAAATGAACAAGAAATGGAGCAGCTAAACTAAAACCGCAGCTACAGTGAAACGATTTTGGGGTCTAGCTTTATTGTTTATAGTTTTTCCTTGAATAAACGGGTGAGGTAGAATCCATATTTCAGGAAATCTGAATAATTCAAACATCTACAATCGAAAGCACATACATTACGCTAGCATGTGTTTCCTTTTTCGTTCGTTCCGGGCAATAATATAATTTTTGAACCTGATAACATGATCATACACCGTTTTCAGTATGTTACAAAAAACTCCAAAAGCTTTATCTAACATTTTCTTTTATTACAGAATCTGCTCATAGGACGCATCGACAGAATAACAGATAGTATCTACTATAGAGAAAGCGTACTGTGTGGTTTAGCTTGCCGAAACAAAGTCACCAATAACTGTTGAAAAGGTCTCCAAACCGATTTTCATCCTGGTATAAGTCGACTAGAATTAATAAATAGAATCGTCTATCGTAGACTTTTGCGATACTAGCGCCAGCTATTGGGCGCTTACTGAATTGTACACTGTAACCCGAGGCCTTCTAGATTAATTCAAAGGCCTCGCGCAATCTGAAAATATTATGCTGTTTATCTACTTACTAGTTTTCACATTGGTTTTGACAATGAGCTCAATTTTTCAAAGCAAAACCGATGGGCTGACAGTGATTCCGTGAGCGTTCAACAGCTGTGCGCTAGTATTGCATCAGTGTATAGGTTGTTAACGATCCGTAGTCAGAGGGGGAAGTTACGAGTTTTACGACTATTCCTATTTATTGATGCTGGTCATTCTACACACTGCGCTTTCACTATGGTAGACGCCGTCTTTTGATTTATCGATGAACAGTTTCTGCAATAAATGACTATATCGGATAAAACTATTGGAGTTTCTTTGTAAAATGCTGAAAGCGAAACATGATTATCTTATTAAATATTGTTATGGAACAAATCATTTATGGACACCCACTATGTAAATATTATCTGACCATTGCATTTAAGTTTTCTGAAGTTCCCTCTAATATGATATTTCTATTTTTGAATTACACTGGGTAATCAATGAATTTGTTTCTTAGGTGAAAGTACACAATGCTGAATAGATGTAACATGCTGAATACGAATATCACCTTGAAAAAAGTGATTGGCTCTGCTTGCAGAGATATTGGTATTGTCCGTTGTATAGGTTCTATTGGAGACGATTAACTACAGCAAATATGGCTGGCAGATCTGTGGTGATCTCAAGATTGTGTCTCTATTCATGGATTTGCAGAAGGGAGATACAAGATACTGCTAGACAATCGATTTGCATTACATCAAGAAAGACTGGCCCCGCCGAGAGCATCATTTAAACCTGGAGAATCACACAAAATGATCATTCCTCCTGTTCACATCAAGCTCGATCTTGTAAGAAATCTTGATAAAAGACATGGATAAGAATGGATCTGCATTCAAGTACACATTACTAAGAAATTCGTGTTAGCACCTGGAATTCATCTCGGAAGCATGAACGTTTCAAAATTTTGTTGTCCAGTGTTATCTAATTGTATTGTATATGAAGAAGCGAAGACTTTGATGGTTTTATTTTCTTTATAAAACATTTACTATCAAGTCATGTTGAATTAATCAGTCTAAACAAAAACTTATAGTAATAATATCGATTTGACGCTCGTCCATATACAGCAATAATAAATGAAGAACAGCGTAGGGGTAAAATATGCAAATTCATTAAGGTGGTAATGAATATTTGGAATACCATGTCATTCAAGGGAATGTTTTATTAGAGATTTTAATTCTATCTAGAACGTGCCAAATGTGCGATAAAACTGGTAATTAATCAACACTGGCTTTTACAATTATGCTCTGTAGAGGAAAGGACTAACTCATCCTCTGAAAGAAAACGCAACTACAAATCAAGGTGAACGTCTTACTAACTGACGACATGAGGACAAAGGACTAAAACATGTTTTTCAATCCCTGTCTCCTTTAAGAAAAAAACGGGAATATTATAACTGGAAACAAACTGGTAGGTATCTGCACATATTATAATGCTTAAACGGAGCTGAAAAATTAAATTAGACACGGGTTGATAAAGCTCCATCCCTCGAGGAATGCAATTATAAGCGGCCCAGAGATGTTGCTCCGAAGTTGATGCTTGGAATTTCACCTTCCCCATTCCACATAACTCCTCCTTTATAGTTTCCCCACAGAAATAACCACAGGAAATAAACTATTATCTGACACACACATGGGCAGCTCCAAATTGTAATATCACGTCCGAGGAAATCAGGTTAAAACTACCAGAATTCACCCCATGTGTCCCTCTTTAGGAAATCAGGTGATTATATTCTTAAATTTAAAGGCAAGCATTTCTTGAACAAGTAAATAGGAGTGTCTCTGAGCGATGAGGACTGCATATGGATTGCTTCAGGAGAGATTCTTAAAGACTTGATCGCATTTCTTAATTTGCGGGAAATGCGGCTTTTATTTAGCCAGTGATAAAAGATATGCTTATACATTTTGTAAAGCGAATGACTGGTGGACATATTCAATGAAACATTTTTTTATTTCTGCTATTAAAAAACTAAAAATTAACAAATCAAAATAATTAAAATTTAATTCTTGCAGAAGGACACTCCGCGTTTGCATTTTTATTTAACGGCAGAAATCACACGTATACTAATATCCCTCGGGTCCGGCACAATATTGGCATTGTACCTATTCTTCACTTCGGCTATCGTTTTCTTTTCTATCATCGCAGAAGATGCAATTAGCGTCCATTTTTTTCAGGCATTCTGTTTAGATTAATGGTATCTTCCAGTTCGTAATCATTATGTATAATCTCCTCCTTTTCTGCCTCTTCGTTACTGCTGGTCATAGGTGTGGCCCCTCTTTGAGCTCTGGTACGACTGCTTCTCCCTCGTACACGGCCTCAACTACGAAGACCACAGCCTCGATTACGGCTATGTCTGCATTTACCACCAAATAAAATGATTAAACCAAAAAGTTGATTACATACTTTGGGGGCCATATTAAGGAACAACATGGGACCGAATAAAAGAAAAATACTGGGTTTGACAAACAACAATAATAGTGTCACGTGAGATGAATTCGAGTATTTGGGCAGGAATACACAGGTCGAGCATGGTAATGGGAACTTCATTATTTCTGTGAATTCAAAGACTTATGTTTGTGCAGAAAGTGCGACTACGCAACGACTCCAGAAATTTCTCCAACACCTGCGTTCGGAGACAAGAAAACTCCACGCCGCCCACCCCCAGCTGCGTTCACTCACCAGCGTTGATTTCTATTACTGGAGCCACGACACAGATTAATTCAGAGGTCAGCCAAATCTCTTATTTTATTGATGATTACCATAGCTCCGTGTATAAGAACTCCGCATACTGGATAAGCCGGGATAAGGAGGCCCCGCTGACTATAATAAGAATCGCCCTACACCTTCAGAGAACTGTATCTCGATAATTAATGTGGACGTGAACGAAAATTCCGTTAGTTACTGGATGAAGATTTTTCCCAAGCTTTGCAGGCTCGATATTTTATCGCCGACTCTCCTCGAGATTTTTCCGTTCTCGTTCCAAGTTTACCTGCAAGCGACATTGGGAGACATTGCGTGATTGCGTCCTCCTCTGTTATTTCTCTGTATAATGGATTAGGTTTAAACTTTGAATTAACTTCTCTGATTGGAATATCTAATTGATTATTAAGTAGCGGAAGAATGGAGCTAGTTATTGGCTTTACAATGTCTATCTGTCCGTCCGTCCCCTTCATATTTTTCCGCATTTTTGAGGTAGAAGATTGAAATTAGGAATGCGTCTTACTATTGTTATGTGTACCTTCACTATTTAGTTTGTCTTTGATTAGCCCACTGGGGTTTTGGGAGTGGGAATTAAAGGAGACCAAAAGGTCTATGTGTATTTATATATGTCAAGGAGTGAAATTCGGTAGGCATATTCCTCTATACCTCTAGGCAAGATCTACATTACTATTAAGTTTGGGCCAAATTGTCCCACTGGGTGGCGATCATTTGGTTTTTAGAGCTATGGCAACATATAATATGTGATATATCGTTCGATTGTAAATGACGAAAAACGAAAGAAGATGGAGATCTTTTACATTTTCTAAATGCTACGTTCGAGAAAATCAATTTTTCGATAAAAAAAAAAAAGGGGGAGGGGTTAAAAAGTGCAGAAAAAAGGGTAAAAATAGATGATCTCAGGACATCCGGTACTTTCCTACACCTTCCTCGGGAGGATTAATTTCTTGTTGGACTGGAGTTTTCAATGCTATGTATTAAATTGTTATCCATCGTTTAATTCTATTCCGTATCTTAAACTTATGTCTCAAATTAAATGTAATCCAGTGATATTTAAGCAAATCTATTGTAGTGCAACTGCTCTTTGGTTGAACCTCTACTTTAAAATTATTTATTCGCCTATTTTATCCTTACGAAATTGTAAGATTTATAATTATTTCCACTGCATAAAGACTGTTTTATATTAATGGATTTAGTTCCTTGCTCTGCTTTTCCACGTGACAAATAGGGTCTAAGGAAAAACGCTTCAATATGTCAAAGATGAAACATTATTAGTAATACTGTATATTACAACCACAGTCTCTTTTGCACATTTCTATAATAATTAAAAAAGAGATATTAAACCTGAAAAACTTTCTTCACTATCGTACGCTGATAGTACTGTTTTACCGAACGATGATTCAATAGGAAGCGATATCCATATATTAAATTCTGCAACTAGTTATTGCTTTATTGGATATTCTACCCATTTCCTAGGTGGCATTAATAGTCGATTTACTAGACCGAGGGGCCACTGTACCGGCAGGGGGGCACATTACTATCTTGGCAGGAGTTCGGTGAAAGATCGTTTTTCCTATCAACGGCATTATGCATTTTGCCATAAAACCCGACTCGTACTGACTACTTTGAAGACATGAACATGTAAGTTTAGAATGGATTCACTAGCTATAAAAACCTCGATTTCAACCTAATAGAATATGTCTAGGATGGATTAGAACATTGACTGCAGGGGATAATGATCATAGAAAAATTATTATTTTTTTAATTACTGTGTTAATCTCTTATATAACACGAGAGAGATGCATAATCTGGGATGCGTCATAAGTTGGGATAAACTGATTTAAAATTTTTTAAACAATTCCTGGCGTCACTTATTCTTAGTTTTCAGCACTTCGTCGAAGCAGGCAGCCATTGTGTTTTCGACGTGACCGAAGTTGCAGCCGATTTCCCACAAAAAATCTGGTAAGTTTTATTCATTTATAAGCAAACTGTTTTATTCATTTTTAAGTAAAATGTATAACCAGTATCCCGTACTAATTGTCGAAGATAGAAATATCGTAGATATACTGTGAATATTCTATTTTGATTGGTGTATAGAAGAGTTCTTTTCATAGCAACATTTACTTCATGCCGCCATTAGAATTTTTATGGTACTAGATGATGTATAAAGGTACCGTTTTCTTAAATCGGGATGGTTTCAATTTCCTAAGATGGAACAGCGTTTTCTCAAGGAGGAAACAAGGAACATCAAAAGACAAGGAACTAAAAGTTGCCACAAGAAAATGTTTTGCACAATCTGGAAGGATCATATGCACCATCCACTTGCGATTGGATCCAGTGTATTTATTGCAAAGAATGGACACAAAGCCTGGATAACCATGTATAAAGTTAGTTTTTCTTGTTTTGCATAATTAAAAGCAAAATTTGATATCAAAAATCGGCATAAAAAAGCAAGTGATTTGTCTCTCATATATTGCAGTTTGCTGTGTCCCGTCTTAGGCTCCTGATTCCATAAAACGAGACATTGTTACAATTGTGTCACGTGTCAATGTGATCGAGAAAGGATCGATCGGCATGGGTAGGTAATAAATAAATAAATTTATTCAAAGTGAAAAATAAAGTTGACGCAGTGGAATGATGCTTCTTAAATAATCAATGCTGAAGTAAATCAAAAACAAAATAGTAATTCAAGCAAAGTCAAAGTTTGTCTGCACGTCGCACAACTTCTTGGCGGACGTGATAATCACCGCTGACGTTGTCGTCCTAAGTCTGGATAACGGAGAGGGCAAGGCTACAATTACTAAACGTCGCTAGGAGAGCTCTCCGAATGTGGCGCTTTTCAACGATCGCTCACGAGGTCGCGTTGTCGGTGAAGTTCCACAGACTATTAAAAGATCCGGCGATCTATTGAAGAACACTTCACTGGGTTAACGTAATTACACAAACGGTTACGCTATAGTCATGACGAACCTTCTTCGAGCCGGTCACAGAAACCGTAGCACACTAAATTCCAGGAAACTCGTACCAGCATATACAGTCCACGGTCACGAAGCGCAGCGAAGAAAACTCTCCTTGAGTAAATAAATGTTCGCTACGAGGCACGATTCCTTCGTGATCACAGAGTTCGTTGGCAGCGAGTATATCGGTGAGAAATATTACTCCCAGGGATAGGGCCACTCTTGAGCTAAGGGTGGATAGGCACAAGCAAATATGAGCGACGACAGAAAAACAGTAAATTTAGTCCTAATGTTATCTGGGGTTAATTTAGCCACTAAGGTCACTGGTTGGTTGTCGATACCGTTAGTCCAATAAAGAAAGACACAGTTCGGGAATTTTAAAAAGAAAAGTTCGCAAGTTCACGGGCGGCGAGGCGGACGCAGAGAGTCGTCTCGTCGAAGCAAACGGCTTACCGAGAAGCCAGCGAAAAGGCGGAGTATTCCCCTTGTTCCTTGTTCGTGGTACAGGGCGAATGAAAACGGAAAAACTCCAGCCCAGACGCTGTCAACTCGGTCAGCTCCAGCCGTCTCGGGAAACGCCGTCTCAAAGTATGAGAAGAGTTCAGCACGTACGTTGCAGTGGAAAAGAGTCAAATGGCTTAGCACTACCGCACGTACCTGACGAGGGAATTGACTCGTCGACTCGTCGTTTCCGTTGCTTTCGTACCGGCGTTCTCGGGCGTCGTCAGCATACGGTAACGTTGGGTGCTCGCCTCCTTGCTCGTCGCTGTCGAAAGCCGAGGGCTCCAATAAATAATATAAGCCCGTTACAAGGGCTCTTACGAGGTGACGAGCTCGTTGCTGGAAAGCTTCGCTGTCGGCGGACGCTTCGGCTGCTTCGATGCACGTCGGACGGCCAGCTCCGTCTCTCGTCGGTTCCTCGTGGCGGGGAATTGCCTGGCGCCGGCATTGGCGAGAGCTCGCTCGCTGTCGGCTTGCCTGACGCTGGCGATGGCGAGAGTTCGTTCGTCGTCGGCGTTCGTCGCCTTCCTCTGACGGCCTATCGTCGAGCCGTTGCTCCTGCCGTGGTTTGCGGTTGCTTCGCCCATCTAACGATGAGCGAACATTACAAACGATGCTTTCGTTACCATTCTCCCTCGTATTCTGCCGTCGTTCGTCCTTCCCGCTCGCTCTCCTCTGACGTCGTTCGCCGTCGTCCAATCCTGTTTTCCCATTATCGTCGTCTCGGAGAACCGAACGTGAAAATACCTTCGGAGACGACGTTTGACACTTGACAAATTGTAAATACCTATAAATAACGAGGATTCATTTGACATTTAGTGCCCATAATTTTTCCTATTTTGTATTAATAACTTCTGTTGATGATTCATAAATTATAGGATGTCTTTTTTTAACACAGGGTCGTTACAAAAATATTTTCTAGAAAACGTCTCAACTCATGCAACTGTCCGCTATCAACCTTATTATTTAGATCTCTTCCAAATCGATTTAAATACGTGAGAGGCATACAAAAATATGACATCAACTGTCGGCACGTTGAAGGAGGAGTCGTCAATACATTTATCAAACACAATAGCATATATTTATCAGACAGTATGGGAATATGCAACGGAGATTACAGGCTGTCAAAATAAAAAAAAAACTAGCACCATTAGATATAGACACATTGCACATAAAGAATATGTTCACCACTGCAGATATCCAGTTAAATACCAACATCTATTATATCAAATCACAGCTCGATAAAAATAAGAATATTTGGGAAATTATTCAATTGTTCTATGGTATCGTAAATAAAAGAATGCGTTCTATATTAATTAGATCTTTGAAAGCACAGCTTTATATTTTGCAGACGTTGAAATTAATCAATATTATTTTCTTCCTTTAGATCATTTTCTCTTTAAATATAGAATAGTTTGTACAAGAAATAAAAATATATTTCAGTAATTGCAATTGAAACTAATTCCTTTTATATCCATTTTAAAACGTTGCAAAATACCACATGTCATTACAAGAGATTAGTTTGAAACATCTATCGATTTGGATTTATTCCCCATCAACTTTAACGAATATTTGCATTGATGTTGGTATCGAGTTCCCCATTTAATTATCAGTAACGTTACTACCATACTTTCTTACCCTTTCTTTTCCTAAAAACCTCAGGCTTATTTTCAATAACAATTCTTTGTGAAATAAAGGCGATGTTCCGATGTCATATTCCTGAATGTTTCTACTCCCTTTTATCGAAATTTAAAGACAATTGCCCCTAATTTCCTCTTCCGTCGAGGACACTTCCGAACAAACCATTTTTCATCGCAAATGTCGCTCTAAAGCCCACTAATGCTGAATGATAAACCGCAATTGATAACAGAACTAACTGTAACGTCATCGCATTCGCTAATAACTTAATCACGAGAAAACTCAATCGTTGTCATGGATTTTATTAAAGCAGCGATGGATAGTAATATTCAGAGTGTAGCGCTCTTCTGCAATGTCACACACACTTTTAACTGGTAGCATTCTTTCCTGTTGTTTTTCTTCTTTTTCTCGAGTGAATCCATCTTCCCATAGGAGACTCATGATCCTCTTAAGTTCATCGACGGCAACTTAAAACATGGGTAGTAAGCCTTCATCTAAAGTAATTGTAAAATAATTTGATTATTAACCCTGAACTGAAAAACGGGACTCTTCCTTAAGGGATATTAAATTTTTATATGGATGAATTTTTAAAATGAAACAGCAGATTTCAATTTAAGAGGGGGAATGAAGATATCATGGTAGAGTTGTCACGGTATCAGAAAGATTTGCATAACAATATTAAATTGAAAAAATAGAGCCAATTTCGTTAATCATTAATTTCGTCATTAGCGTTAACGGCATCTAGAAAATTTCAAAGGAAACTATATTCCATTTATTTCTAATATTGTTAAACATACTTTTTTGTTTCTAAATAGAGTAAATAGCGCAATCTAGAAATGCAAATTATTTTCTACATTAAGCGGGACTCCACATTATTTCGTGAACCATTAATGTGGACTATACAAGCTAGGTAGAACTTTAACTTTAACAAATTATCTTTGTATTTTCCTTGCTGTGAGCTATTTTGCCCAATGACCATCTGTTAATTTAAATAGATTCTACCCATTTGTTGTTAGTAGATTATTAGATATTGATCAGTCAATAATTCTATTTTACGGATCTTGACGATTGCGTCATCTTCAATACAAATATAGCGATTTTTCAGGATGCCGTCATCATTTTCATTGCAACCGCAAAGTTTTTAAGAAAATGATAAAGTAAAGGTTTTACTGTATATGCAACCAGAACACATTTCTGCAGTTTATTCATTAAAAGTTACTATATTTGTGGTTAATTGTAAATTTCCACAAATATACGAGGGTAAGTCAATAAGTAAGAGTACCAACTTGAAAACTACTTTTATTTCTCCAAATAATCTTCCTGTATAATGATGTACTTGTCCCATCATTTCACAAGCCTTCATAACCAGCAGCATAAACATCTTTGGGCTGGTGTCTGAACCAGGCGGTAAATTCCCTTTGTACAGCTTCATCGCCGGGAAAGTGATACTCACAGTCTTCTGAAATCACTAGGGCACATTGCTTACCACATTCCGGAAGCGAGAGTAAACTGTAAATGCCGACTCCTACTTTAAAATCCTCAAGAAACCTCGTAATGTCATTCGACGGAAGCGACCAGAACTCCTCATCAAAAGCGTGTTGTTATTGCATGATAACGTGCGTCCATCAGACAACTGAGATGCTGCGAAGGTTAAACTGGGAATTTTCGTGCATCCTCCGTTTAGTCCTTACCTATCTCCAAGTGACTTCCATTTGTTCGGCTCCAAGTATTACAAAGGGTATTCACCGCCTGGTTCAGACAGCAGCCCAAAGAATTTTATGTGGGTTTGTGAAAAGATGGGACAAGTTCCCCATTGTGCAGGGAGAATATATAGAGAAATAAAAATATTATTGAAGTCAGTACTCTTATTTGTTTCATTTCTATATCCATTTTAACTTACTTGCTTCCCCTCGTAGTTGGAAAAAGATGATTTGAGCGCAATTGTGCATGAATCACAGCGTCCTAGTTAGTGAAGCATTTGCTCCTCAAGAAGTGATGATTAATGGGTAAAATTTGTCTCAAAGCACTATTTTGGATATCCTATCAGTTATTACGCATTGGAAAAACCTTAATACGAGTGAGGAGGGGGCGCTCTAAAAGTTTTAGCCAGGAAGGCTGCACGCATCCCACCAAATTTGTTTTACTTTCTCCAAGTATTTTGCACTATCGTATAGCAGCGTGCAAGATTTCAGAATGCCACTTTGCGTTATTTTCGCGTGGCACAATTCTAAAGTTCGCGCACAGGTAGATAGACGTAAAACACAATGGAGCTGAATCAGCAGGCGTGTTGTGATTTTCTATGATTGTTCCAAAGACTTGGAAGTGTCAAATTGTTTTGAAACTTTACACAAGATGAAAAATTTCCCGGAATTTCCCGGAATTTACACAATATATTTCCTGTTAGAGTTTTTATAAAGCCACAGTTTCTTCCTGGGATCGCGAATTTAAGAGAGGAAGATTGTCACTTGAAGACGAACTTCGCAGTGGAAGCCAGCCGATGCAGTTTCGCCGGAATACATCCGTGCTGTGTAGGGTATGATCCCGAATGACAATCGGATTGAGGTAACCTATTCCCGGATTGAGGCAAGCCTGGGTTTCAGATAATCTGCGGTTAAAACAATCTTTCATGAACACCTGCTGGAAGGTTTCATCATGATGGATCCCTCGTTTGTTGACCAAAGAACAGAAAACAGTCCGTGTGTATTGCCAAGAAATGATGGAAAGATTCAACAACGGAGCATCAAAACGTGTCAACGACATCTGCACAAGTGACGAAACATGGCTCGTGCCACTACGACCTTGAAACTAAGGGAGAATCCTAACCGTGGCTCTTAAGAGAAAGGATTACCACAGAAATGCAAACGTTCTGGGAAAGTGATGGTGACAAAAATCCTAGAAAAATGAAAGGAGAAGCGTCCGAAGACCGGAATAAGAGGTTTGTTGTGACATCATGACAAAGCCCCAGCACATGCCGCCATTGACGCATCCCCCGTATTCTCCAGACTTGGCACCTTGCGACTTCTTTTTCTTCCCCACATTCAAGAGGAAGATCGGGGCGTTCCATTTCAACAGTGACAATGACTTCCTAGTAGCGTACAACGACTGCATTTTGGAGCTCACTGCAAAGGGCTGGAAAAAAAGTGCATGTCCGACTAGTTCAGGAGGATGAAATTTTGTATAGAAGCCAAGGGAGAGCACTTTAAACAAAGCTAAAATAATGGTCTTCGTAAGATGCGTGCAGCGTTCCTAGCTAAAAACTTGTAGAGTAACCCTCGTGTGTTTCTCTCAATTATTTTTCTAATGAAGAAAATTCGAAGAATTAATTACCTTCTCCATTGGTACTCTATGTTCTATAGGATATTGGTTACGTCGAACTTTATTTTACAGTGCATCCTTGTATGATGCAATTTTCAGAGTAGGAGTCTAAACCTTTAGAAAGACGAAAAAATTTATGACAGTTAAGTTAGTAATAATTTGCTACAATTTAATTTTGGTGTAAAGAACGCGTAGGTCGTTCGCTTTTTTTAAAAAAAATGATTTGATACGAGTTGCTGTAGCGAAAAAAAATAAAAATTTTCCTACATGCTTCAATTTTACTCTTCGAACAACAATTTTAGCTTTCAATTATTTAACAACTGATACAAAATAAAAGTAAAATCCAAAAATTGGGTGATGTTGCAGTTTCCGTCGTATCACTTTCTTCGTTCGCATTAAAAATGAAAACTCGTAAAATAAAATTAATATTACATCTGAGAAATGCGCTATTTTTTTATGGATGCCATAAATTATTCTTTTTATACCCAGCCTTTATCCCTCTCATGTACGAGTCAAGAAGGAAAAAGCCAAGTTTCGACTGTTTCCAATGAGACTTGAGAAATGACTTTGTTTTTCTTATAAATAAACCAAGAGAAACTTCTTTTCCTTTCTACAAAACATCTACAGGACGAAGGTGATTCCATTATACTGAAGGAAACATTCCCAATTATTATGATTTCTTATTCCTTCTCTAAAATTGAATGAGAATGCACTTTTGCGACTGCTGAATCTTGTATTATACTGTATCGCTTTCTATTCCGTTACTTTTAAATGCAAATCATTTCTATAAAAAGCACAATAGATGTAACACACTATCTATAAAAAGCACAATAGATTAATGGACTCGCCCGGCGATCATGCATCTTAAATCAGCTACAGTGATGCAAAACACCATTTAAAAATCACCTAAGGCTTGGCCAAAATTCAGTTTTCTTTACTTCTTTATTTTGCAATAAATTTGATTTATTTATACGACCAAATACCCAATCCTTCTATTAATATTTTTTTTGTAACGTTTTGTTGGGTTTGTTTGGTTGTTTTTTTTTTAAATTAATTATTGAATGTTACTTTTTAAAAGTGCTGTTGAAAACTTAAGCACGTACATGAATAAAATTATTGTAAAAAAATAATTAGTTTTATTATATTTGTTTCGAACATAGAAGAGTAGTATGAATAGTCAATGTTTTTTTTTTTACTTTTATATAATCGCTTTTCATATGATGACTTTTCAGAAAATGAAACAAGATAGTTTTTTTAAACATTATAAGCTACAAAAAATTTCTGTCTACTCCAGCGAAGATTTTTATGCTATGTTAAAGCCTTTTTGGCGTAGAATAGGTTTTTAAAAAAATTAGCTGCGTTTGATCGCGCGTTGGTGTCAAATGTCGCGCACATGTTTGAACACGCTTCGCTTCAACTTTCCAATTTCAACTTCGAATTTTCAAAGAACCCGCAATATCTTCCTCAATAACCGGAGTTAATGAAGAATTTATCTACCGATTTGATGTTGTCCTTAACACTTTGTCATCAGGTTACGAGATCCATCCTAATAAATTTTTTAACCATGCCTTTGAAGCCTCCAGGTTATGTGTCAAAAATTATGCCTGATTCAATATGCCATGAAGTGTGCACAGAATTCTTATTCACGGTTCATAAGTGCAGCAATGGTATCGATAGGACAGCTTTCAGAAGACGCACAAGAAGCAAGAAATAGAGATCTGAAAGCTTTAGTCACACTAGAAAAATCTCAAGAACCGCATGCAAGGAAAATCTGCTCAATCTACTCCTTGTGACATCAGATCCTCTGGTTTCCAGTTTGTGAACTCTGCCCTCCGAAAACAAAAGACATTTATCTAAAGACGTTTTGCAACTTTTGATTTCATCAGATGTGGAAGACAGCGATAGTGACAATTAAATTTCGTAAAACCTGTCGATATCAGAAAAAAAACCATTTGATTACTATTATTATTATTAATTATTATTTTTATTATTATTATTATTATTATTATTATTACTTTTTCTGGTTATTAATTCTTGTTCTCGTGCAATATGCTATTACTTGTAGTAGATTGGAAACGTTTTTAAAGTTGTTTTTTGTTTGTTTGTGTAGTTTATTATATTGATGCTTCCTTGTGCTTCTTTGTTTACCCATATCAGTAAACATCATTTAAATCCCACGCGATCATTTTTTACTGTCTAACTTGTTTTAAAAAATCATTGACTTTATTCATTTTTGAAACCTCAGTTTTTTTTCCATTGTAATTGAAATACGATTTTATTTATTTAGTAAACAAAACGCGTCAGTAAGGATCTTTAATGTCTTGAAGAAAAAAAACTTTTTTCACGAATCAAACTAAATTTGTTTTGGTTATCATGCAAACTTTTATAAAATTAATTTTTTAAAAATTTAACCATATATTTGTTAATTACAATAATACTTTTAGTTTTAGAGCTGTTTATTAATACCGAAAGGTGCTTCATTCTATGAATAGGGGTGCGTGTCTGTCTGTCTGCCTGCCTGCCCGTACTCGATCTTCTTGAAGCCTATGGAAGATTTTCAAAATCTGTTTTCGCCAATTGATTAATATGGTTCATCACACGAACCATTTCGAAGATCATCGAAATCGGTTCAATGGCACATTCTCTAATGGTACCATAATGACAACCCTAGAAATTTTTAATGCTAAAATATAATAAAATCTTACAAACATTCCAAGGAGGAGTTTTAGCAGTGAAGCAGAAATACATTTATCCGTTTATTAAATAGGAAGTACCCCCTCCCCCCCGAGTAGGATAGGGCAAGTCATCTTTTTACCACTTTTTACCTCTCCCCAAGTTTGTTTTTTTAATCAATAAATGGATTTTCTCGAACGTAATATGTAAAAAATATAAAAAACCTCGTATCTTCTTTCCTTTCTCATCATTTCCGAACGTATGATATATCACATGCCATATGTTGCCATAGTAACTGCCACCCCCGCAAATCCGATCCCACTGGAACAATTGGGCCTAAACTTCATAGTAATGTAGATCTTGCCTAGAGGAATCTGGATACTGGATTTTACGCCTTTAAGTACCTCTATTTTCATTTTTTCACACATTTAGAGTTCGAATGAAATTTTTTTTTAATATGCCACGAGGTTATTAATAGGTTAGACTTTCGATTTAAATAAAGTTGTATATGACCGTAGAGTTGTCCTTTAAATTTATATTCTGT
Organism: Rhysida immarginata; assembly: GCA_023313115.1. Taxonomy (NCBI): domain Eukaryota; kingdom Metazoa; phylum Arthropoda; class Chilopoda; order Scolopendromorpha; family Scolopendridae; genus Rhysida; species Rhysida immarginata. Next base: position 1,952,592 of record JAHWFO010117521.1, read on the forward strand.
AGCATGTTGTTCACCACGTGATTGTGAGTGATTGGTTGGTCCGATTTGGTTGATTTTTTTTTGTTTTGTTTGTTTTATTATGCTGAACAAGTTTGCAATTGGGTTTTTTTCTCTATCCCTTACGGTTTTTGAGATAAATTTTAAATGTGTCCTAATTTGCATAATTGGGATGATGAAAAGTGCACAAAAGTAAATAATCCTCTCTGAATCCCACCCCCGTAATTCCGATCCCCGTATACCAAACAAAACCAAACTAAATAGTGCAGATGGACATGCTCATAGTAAGCTACATTCCGAATTTCAACCTTCCACCTCAAAAAAATGTAGAAATTATGAAGGGGACGGACTGACATTATAAAACCAATAAGTAGCTCCATTCTTATTCTACTTACGAGGGACAGTCAAATGAAAACCGGAAATATTTTTTACAGCTCCTTTATTACAGATAGAGTTGGTACACTATTTTTCAATGTACTCCCCATCTTTTAGATGCATTCCGCCATCGAGTCGGGAAGGCATAGATACCTCGGGGGAAAAAAATCTTCATATAATGGAGATCTTGCTTATAGGAATTTGCATACCGAATTTCACTCCTTTATATGCATAAATAGAACCTAGACCTTTTGGTCCCCTCTAATTTTCACCCCCAAAACTCCAACCTTATTGGGCTAATCAAAACCAAACTAAATAGTGAAGGTGCACATGCCCATAGTAAGCTACATTCCGAATTTCAACCTTCTACCTCAAAAAA